>JAPDSC010155658.1:0-10064 GCA_026290005.1 Latrodectus geometricus
TTTAAATAATTGTGATAATTTAATACAAAAAAGTAAATTATTTCTGTTTAATTAGTTTCAATAAAGTACAGAAATATCCTCTATAATAATGTCTATTAAAGTTATCATTATTTATAAATTGTAATTAGAGTTAAAAATACATAAAGTGTTTTGAAAAATCCCACATGCAGTTTTAATTATTAAACAATTTTCTTTTAGACACTTCTCTCTATATAATGGCTATAAAAGTTTTTTCAAATTTGATTCTTCATCAAAGTGTTAGCTACTAGAAATTTCTAAAACTTGCATTGAGCACATTTTCTAATAAATAAATACTTAAATACTATATTCGTAATAAAAGGAAAATTAAAATTGCAAAATTTACTTTACCTTGTGTTGTGTATATGCTTGTCTCTGTAAATAAATTATTCACTAGTTTTAGTTATATCACTAATTTACCTGAAAAAATTTTGAGGCATAAACTTTGTGAAAAATACACACTTTATCATTAATAAATTTTTAAATATATTTATATAGAATTTTCTAAACATAATTAGTTAACATAAATTCTGAATAGTTAGTAAACAAAATTTAATCACCCTATTAAAATATTTGTCGGATAACTTAATTAAAAATACATGTTCAGCACTTATTTTAATTATTATTTGGATTAGGTTGAAAAGCTTGGAAAATGCAAACATTTTTTTTTATTAAATTGGATCTATTTCATTATATAAAGACAACAATCATTTATAAAAGAAATTCCTCTTGTGAAAATATTTTCATGCCCATATAAAAGTTTTAAAATATAATTAGATTTGCTCCTTAGATTCAGAAATATCTGAAGATAAAAATTTTAACAGCAAGGTTAAAATAGTAGATCACTTTTATGTTATAACTTAAAAATAAATATTTAAATAGTTCTGGATATTTTAGATTAATCAAGACTAATCATTCGACATTGGTATTTAATGAATAAATAATATATATAAGTAAATTGGTAATAAAGAAGAATAAATAATAGTATATGAAGAATAAATAATAGTATTGTTCACCGTTTTTTGATGATATTAGTAATTAACTGTCACTTATATATCATATTATTGTGTTTAAAATACTGGATGGATTAAATGTATTACACTCTCTAGAGTGATTACATAAAAAATTTACTGTACGGTCGCTCTTGACAACTTATTTAAAAATTGCCAAAATCCTCACCAACTTCTCTCAATCTGGTCAAGCAAGGTCTGAAAATAAACAGAATATTCCAGCTTTCGTTGGTCTGTTCCCAATTTATATGAATCCCCTATTTTTCATTGATCGAAATCCCTAATCTGTGAATGGCCAGAATTGTTCGGGTTGCCAGAAAATATTATTTATCGCCAACTTTGGAAAATCGTGCTAAGAGCGACCGTACAGTAAATCTGAGCTTAATAAGTCATTTTTTAAAAATTTATAATGGTTTCCTAACCTATTATCATTTTTCAGCAACAAACTCCTTATTTATCATATTTTTTCTTTTTGAGATACAAATTCCTGAAAATTAAGGATATTCCCATTCATGGTTAATTTGTAATTTTTACCCGATGTCATTATATCACACTTCATGTATATTAACAAATAATATATACAATTGTGCAAAAGGAAATCTTACAATAAGTTAAAAGCAAAGAAATTATATGCTTATTGTTAAGTTCAAATTCTTAAGAATTAGTAAAAATCATCAGGTTTTATCCAAAAATTATTCCACTTTATTTTAAGAAATATTAGTTTATGATTTCATTTTAACTTCATGTACCTACGAATTATTATAATTTTACTTGTAAAATAAAAAAATGTCATTCACTACTCTACTCTTCTTTATAAAATTGAAGGGAAGCTTTCTATTAAAAATTTTACATTAAAATAAATTATGTTAATTTTGATTTTTATTTTTTAAAAACTACAATCATTTAAAAATTACCATTGCTTACATAACAAACGATTGGAAATTCATTCAGCTGACATAATGTGAGTTTCATTTAAAAATTCATAATTTTTTAGATGTACCCAAAAAATTTAAAATGAGTTTATATATATCAAGTTACAAAAGTAAACAATTTCTAGGATGGAAATAAAAAAAAATCAGATGAAAATTCAATACACTTTTACATTAATTTTATGAAATATTAACATATTCAATTACATGAGCTTAAGATACTTTCTCAATCAGAGGAAAATAATTTTCTTACTTTAAATAATGCGTGAGGGACCAATACTTTAAGTTAAATGTAATTCTATTATAATGTTATTTAAAAAATCATGCATCAAACTAGATACAGTAACAGATACATCACTTGTTACAGGACAGAAACAATACATTTGAATTTTAATAATCTTAATTCCTATCTTTAAAGTATGTTAAAAAATAGATATTCAGTGAGTCAATTCATTTTTTAAATCTTACAGGTTTGAATAATGAAATAAAAGTAAAAAATATAAAATGTATATACCATGGTCTTCATCAAAATTTGTATTAGAAAATTTGAATGAATGTTTTTTTCCCCCATATAAAAAGTTGCTACTTTTTTTATATGTGGTATTAAATTTGAAATCTTCTTAACATTATCAAACTTTTAAAACTATAAAAACATTTTTACACAGTAGACAGTTGTATTCATTTTTGCACTATTATTAAATTAATTCACTATAATTAAATTGCATTTCTTATGCAATTAGTTCGTTTCGGAATCATTATGTAAATAATCATACTAATATTACGTATATTTCTAACACTTAATTATTTAATAGCATTTCATGTACACAGTTTGTCTCAATTAGTGCTCAGATTGTTACGTAGGTTTGTAAATAAAAAGTACAATAACTAAAGCTTATTTATTTCATCTTAAAAATTTGATAAGGAGGAATAACCCAATTGAAGCATTTTATTCCAAAAGTTTATATTATATGAAGCATATTTAACAGCCATTCTATAGTCAATGTATATATTTACCATAACTAGATCCCACTCTGTATATAGTACATCATCTAACTGTCTTTGTCCTCTTAAAATTGTATACATGCTTTCCAGGCGAGATACAGCTGTAATAACCTTCATTCATCCTGATAGGATTTCCATGTTATTATAGAGAAATGCACCTCTTCCTGTATGTCAAGAACTACATTAGTGTTCGAAAGGCATAAAATTAAATTAGGCATAATTATATTCCCTTCCATTTACAGACATTTTGACCTAATTTCGAGCATCTGAAATGTAGTTATGATATCTGTTGAACACAAAACCCTCCTCAAAGGATTCCTATTTTGCATCAGAAAACTTATCTGTAAGCGTGTCAACAGGTATTGACTTTAAAGTATCGAATACTTGAAATCATTCCTCCTAATAATAAGTTAGTTAAGAGGAAGAATTGATTTATTTTAGAATATTACAGCTCTCTTAATATCTAATTAACATAGAAAACAAGTTATTTATAGTAAACTTTTCCTTACGCTTATTAATTTGGCTTCTTGTATAAATACCTATTTATAAAAAATTAGTTACTTTAAAATCTGTATGAATTTAATTTTTTTTATTCTATTAAAATCAAAAATGAATTAAGTATAAATATATAATTAAAATTATTGTGTTCTGAAAAAAATAAGAATATGATATAAAATAATGAGTCTGTTAAAAAATTGTAATAATATACTTATCTACAATTCTGTTATTTCCCCAATGTTAATTGGTGAATTTCATATTTTATTCCTTATCTCCTTATTAATACACTGATACAAAAATATGCAATTACATCAAAAAATATGAATAATTTAAAATTTATTAAGACATATATATACACATATAAGTGTGCATTTACAATTTGTCACAAATTGTTTGATATTAAAATTTGCTTCCGAAAATCTTATGGATTGTTGATAAATTTTATAAAAAATAAGATGACGTCACGAGAATTTTAAAATTCTTAATTTAAAACACCCTCTAACATGTTTTGTTAAACGTATTATTGTAGACAAACAATTTATGCATTTTTTAAACTTATAATATGGTTAATTTTTCGTTAATAAGATTAATTTTTCATTATTAGTTAAGTAAATTTTCCTGAATATTAAGGATGCAAATTTTCTTAACCTGAATTACTTCTGATTACATTTTAAAAGCTTTCTGAATCCATATTGCTATGTTAAACAAATAATAATGGAAGTGTCAGATTTCTCAATTTGATTAATGGTTGCGTTTTAAAGCAGTGAAATCTAGTTCTAACATTCATATTAATTTTATTAGTTAATAATTTCTGTAACACTTTCTGTCTCTTTGATGAAATCCAAGCAATATACATTTGGGATGTTAATAATTATTTATTGGCATGAAATTATTCGTTTTATAAATTAAGACGCTTGTGTAATATCACTATTTTGATTCATCACAGAGCTACGCGGGAACGAATTTTTCACTAAATGCAAGATTCTTTAATGAATGATTTCATTTGTAATTTTTTTTATCTTACTCTGATGATGCATTCGTTTATGAGAAACCCTATAAAATGATGATGAAGCAGAAAAGAATTAAAAAATGAGCATTGGTAGAGTTATCTCTCTCTTAAACAAACTTTTAAACAACGGGGCAATGGCTGAGGTAAGCACCATCATATCCCTTAGGTATCAACAATTCTTCAACTTTGCTTCTTCATCAATTACGGCTTCTTATCGGACTATACATTATCAGCCGCTTAAATTAATTAATATGCACCATGAAAAGGCAAATCATAAAAACCCCCTAGTTTATAAAATGCTATAATGTATCAGAGGATTTTCTGACATACAATAATAATTAGTAGTGGTCAAAGAAGCCTGATCTTGCATAATTATTACATAACTCATATCTTATTGTTTAAAATAATACGTTTCTTGTCCAAAATAAATATTTACTGTAGAAGAATAAAAAAAATTGGAATTTAGAGAACAATATATAAATATTGGCAAAGATACATTAAATTGTAAAGATCTCTATTTTTAAGAGTTCAACTGAAAATTCAATCAAGAAGTTTGATATTAATGAATTTAACAGTAGAAAACAAAATGGAGTTTCATTTTAACTTAAATAATGGAAAGTCAATCAAGTCTGTAAAAAAGAAAAATAGTTTTAATGTTGCAAAATTAATTTATTCTTGAAAAAGAAGTTATTGCTTTCAAAGGTTTAAATTATGTATTATTAATTTTTATTCTAAAACGTTTTTTAATAATTAAAGATACCATTTATAACGATTTCATAGAACATTTTCTCTAGATTAAAATCGTAGAGTGTATTAATTTATATTTGAAATAAATTAAACCAAAAAAAATCAATATCTACATTCTTGAATATATTTTCTCTAAACAAATTTCACTGACAGATGAAGCTACTTTCAGGTTACGTACAATTATTTTACTTGCATTGATTAATAAAATAAAATAAAAAACTGAATGCCTCTGATACCGTAGATAACACGAAATGGCGTGTAAAATAAGGGTATATATAACCGGACCTCTATTATATGCATAAATATGTTTTGATTAAATTTCCAAAATTAAGTGGTTATTTCCTGTGAAAAATGCACTAACAAAAATGTGAAAAGTGACTATTAAAAAGAAATAAATGATATTTATAAAGTATTTTTATCAGAGTGAGAAGCGTGTGCAGATGTGCTTAGAAATAACAAAAGAAAATTATATAAAATCTAGATATATTGATATGTATCATTTGAAAGATACATTTTAACATTTAATAAGTTAATTTTAAATTTAGTTTTTTCTCTTGAATGATATCCTTTACATGCATTTACCTCTATACTTCTAAAATGTTTAACAACATAATTAGCATATTGTTAGCTGAGATATAGATGCAGTTCAATAAATATACAAATGTAATTACTGAATAGTATGTATAAATTATTGAGTAATTTATACATATTATTCAGTAATTATATTTGTGAGTATTATCTGTAAAAATTATTGAATAATTTATACATATTATAATTAATAATATGTATAAATATAAATTTTAATATATCTAACTAAATATATTAAAATATTATATTTAATATTATTTTAATACATATTGTTCTAATATATCTAACTAATAATTTTTATGTCTATATTTATATATATAGTTAGATTAAAATTATAATTTGTTTTTTAGAATTCCCTGAACTCATAAAAAGTTTGTTCTTGTAATATTTCGAAATATGTCTAAAACATTTTTGAACGAAATAGTAAATGAAAGTAAAAGGAAATCTGTGAATTTCATTAGATATAAGTAGTTTAGCCATTTTCTATTCACAAAGAACATTTTTTTTCTAAATTCATATTAATTTCTATAATGATATATGATTGCAAATGTGTAAGAACATTATGTTGAATTATATATATTTTAATAAAATGCAAAGTAAAGGATTCTTTGATATTTGGTGAATTAATATTCATATGAATTATACGGAATATTACAATAAATTATAGTGAAATAAAAAATTACTTCAATTTATATTTCATTTTTTATAGATATAAACATACATTCAGAGAATATATGGTTGTATCTGTTATGTTTATTTTCTGTTCTCTGATATTTTCCATTTTTAAATGAGCAAATATATAGCTCGTTTATTTTGTTTTCACCGGTTTCATATTCTTCACATTTATATTTGAATGTTATAGAAAAACAATAAACCTAATTGAAATTTTTCAAATAATTATTTTTAAATTTAAAATTATTAAAATATTCATTTTTACTGATTTTGTGTTATTGCCCACATAAATATCATTTTAAAAACATCAACCATTTTCATTGTAGGAAAAATTTAATCAGATTTATAGGAACGTTTTCAAATTCTTATTGGTTCACTAAAATTGCAACGGGAATTGATAATGGATTTTTTTCTATATAAAAAAATTAATGCTGCATCTTTTAAATTAATTAACACATTTATTTTTTAAAAAAAATAAATATAGCAAATGAAGAATACCGTTTTCAAAACTGTGCGATAGTTGATATTAATTTCCAAAATATAAATTAAGAAAAAATCTATTATTAGAATAAAAACAATTCTATGATTTTAGTTGAAACATATTTTTATATTTTAAATGAAAAATTAATTATATTCTAAAAACAGATCTGTAAATTACTTAATTTTTAAAATCCTAATAGTGAATTATTTGTTGATTAATAAATTGTTTGCGTGGATATTAATAAAAGGTGGAAAAATAAAATGTTCCTGAAAATTCCCTCTATTTTTTGTAAATACAGATTAAGACATACGCGTTCAATTTTTCGGTCAATAGTTCGCGGAAGATTGAAAGTAATCTTAGTAAATCTCCATATACCACTCCTTACTTCTCAATAAGTTTTTAGAAACTTTTGCCAACTCATTTGGGAAGATTTATGTGTTGTCTTTCAATTTTTATACCAGGGTTTTATAGAGTAACTTCAAAAGTACAGCAGTAAAAATCCTAATAAAACATATTATTTGGTATGAGATTCCATAAATCTGTAAAAACTCCATTGAGAATGTAAGACATTGAAAAATATAGGTATGCGGCATAAAATCATCTTGTAGAAAAATATATAGTCTTGCTTTCATCTGCTAAATGTGCTAAGAAGATTTTCATGATTGCTTTAAAAAACATTTAAAGTTTTCCATGTCATTTAACAAAGGATTTTTCAACAATAATTTATTCTGAAACTGTACACCAAATTTCTATTTTTAATTCATGCAGTGACACATAAAATCATTTCCTTCTAAGAATTTTTATATATCTATAGCATGTTTTTAGAGAGTTCGTGTATCCACTGACGTGAAAAAGTTTTCGTCTGTATAAGATGACAATTTTAAACATTAACAAATTCTTAATGAGCCGTTGGATTCCTTGTAACCGCTTTCCTTAATTTCACAGGTTTTAAAGATTACATTACATTTTCTTTGTAAGCATACATTTTTATTTACTTCAAAATTTCCTTCTTATTTTTAGTTATTATCATCTTATTTTAAAGATCAATTAACGGGATAGGCATCAAGTTTATTTTATTTCATAGGCTATCAAAATTTTCAAATTTCCTAAATTTCCTAAGAAGTTTAGAACGCTTGCTCTTAGTTTAGCGATTAACTTCTGAAAAGTACTATTTTTGCTAGAATAGATATGTCTAAATAATTTACGGTGAATATTTCATTCAAGCTTTAAGGTATTTAAAACGAGTTTAATGAATGAAAAGGTATTTCGATTGATAAAGGCATTCTACGCAAATGAATACACAACAAGCTTTAGATATGCTCCTAACAAAAAAGAATACAATTCTTATGCATGAGATTCTATAGATATCACGCGATAATCACGTGAGATATGTCTAGATAATTATTATAGTGTGAAAAATTCACTCTAAAATAACGTGTTTATTAAAACATGGAGTTACTTTTAATGTTATTTACGATTTATTATTGCTTGATACACAAAGGTTGGCTATTTAAAGAGCCACTTCTTTGAAATATACCTAATAAAAAAATTTCAAATGGTTAAATACTTAATTTATTAAACTGTATTTAATTAATCGTATAATTAATTAAAATTTAAACATTATAGAATTCTGGATAACATTACCTTAACTTCAGAAATGTAATTTTCAAGAACAAATATTCATACCTCTCTTCGAATTCAATTATATTTTCTTAAAATCTAATATTATTTAATCTAGCAAAACGAAACATATATAGTTTCATGTAGTTAGTTCTATTAGTTAAAATTTATTGATGAATTTGCCTTGCATAACAATGGTAAATTTGTTTTGTGTTATTAAACGATGTTTAAGCTACGTTAATAAATAGTGCACACATTTAAATTTATACCTAGTTCACTAAGAATGACTACATATCATACAAAAACATTTGATACTTTTGATGAGGATGAATAATTTGTACACATTTAATATTAATCTTATCAAATTTTCTTATTGCTTTCAGCTAACCTAATGAAGGCCAATGGTTGAGTGATTAACGTTCCTGATTCTTAGGCTTTTGGATCCTGATTCAGCCATAATAGTTTCCTTTCTTTCTTTCTTTAAGTTTCTTCGTCCATTCTTCTTCTGATATGATGGATGAATGTGGCCCGCTCTATAAAAGGGTTTGTGGAAGTGTAAACTGAAAAAGTCGGTCTCCACACCAAATACGGTTCATTTGGAAAAGTGGATCAGCGAGCCCCATATTGCCAGCTTAGCTAGCACACGAAAACAATAACAGCTAAAATAACGTGTATGTCTTTAGGTTATACTGACATTTTGTAGAAAATCGGAAATGAGTATTTACCCCATCAAATAATTAATAAAAAAAATAAATAGAAGAAAACATAAGTTTTAATCTTTTTGAATTTAACTAAATAATCTTCAGTTCGGTTAAGGAATATATTTCCATATTTCATGCAATAAAAAATAGGCACAAAAATATGTTCTTCAATTTTGAAAGGTTAATAATCTTTGTTTAAGGAAATTTCACAGCTTTTCCAATCATTAAAATTATTAAAGAATGTGATAGACTAAAAAAATACTTGTTGTTTCCAATCAAATCTGGGGTAGTGGAGCTACAACACATCCATAAGTTCATATACCCTCAAAAAATTGAGGAAGAGGAGAGGTCTCTCAAAAAACTCCTCCATGGAAAAATCAAGGTAAACAAGAATATGTTGAGGACTAGCTTCGTTGGAGTAACATCTTTTGCAGGTTGGGAAAAGTTTGGAACGCCCGCTAAAAGTGAGGCCCTTAATGTGCCCACTGACAAATCTGCTGATTACGGCTTGGTCGGCACGTGTGCCCTGAAAGTCAAAGGCACAACCGGGACGCTTAAGGGGGTACCAAATAAATACTTAATACCACTAAATCAATCTGAGTAATTATTTTATTCCTATATAAATGCTATCTGCAATTAAATATAATTTTGCAGGGAAATATCAAATTAAAAAACAAAAATTTAAAAAAAATAGATAGAAGAACATTAAACTAGCAGTAAGCTTTAAATATCTTAGTATATAAGCAAGATGTGAAGAAGGATTTATCGAGTGGATTACATAACATTTAT
>JAPDSC010155658.1:15064-31734 GCA_026290005.1 Latrodectus geometricus
ACATAATAATGCATAATAATAAATAAGAAGTAATTTGATGAAACGAAAGATAAATGAAACAATAGATGAAAATAATTGAATAGGCTATTTGTAAGAAAAGCTGCAGCAATTTATATTAACTAATTGTATACAAAAATAGTTCTTATATAAAAAGATAAGAATATGTTTTTTTCTTATTTTTTATAAATTTAATTAATTGTATAATTTCTTTCGCATTGTGCCTAAATACATATGATCAGAAGCAGGCATTAAATAATTGATAGATGTTGTCGTTATATGACACCAAAAAAATCTGGTAATTATATATTTAGTCAGCTTTATGATTTATAGTTAGCATAGCTAATGTGTGCTTCATAAGCAAACTTACAAATTTATTTTTTCATGTATTTTTTTCTCCGAGTAGGTTATTTTTGTTTTTTTTTCATACATTTCATGAATAGTATACAGAAAGGCAAAATAAAAGAAATTTGAATATATATTTTTTGTGTTTAATAAAATAAGAAAACTTATGTAAATAATACGTATTAAAAGTCATTAATGCGCTTGCTAATTGAAATGTTGCTATTGAGTTATGAATAATTATAATAAATATGGATCCTTGTCAAATACATATTATTATGTTTTCAAAATGATATTTACATTTACATTTGCATTTGCTAACTTGAAATTATTTGATGTTAAGTTTAAAGTTAAAAAAAGTTTCGAATTGGAAGAAGTTATAAACGGTTTCTGAATAGTGATTAAAATAATGAAAAAATATTAATTGTTAGTTTTTTAAAGACTTTTACGTAAAATATAAAGTACATTAAGAAATAATTTTTTAATAATCAATTCTTTTTAAAAATATTATTTAATCACAGGAAAAAAATACTAAATAATTACTATAAATTTGTTATTCTTGCATTCATTTTAGAACACAAATTTTTAGCGTAACTCATTTAAAAATATTCCAGGTTAACAAATTTATTTCAATAATAAATAATGTTTCTAAATATTGATTTTCACAAAAAACAGCACATGTGGAGTTCTATAAGCTTATTTTTAAGTTTTATAATTACTTAATATAATCATGGATAAAAGTAATTCTGAATTATTTATCAAAAACAAATATAAAATATTTTATAGCTATTTCACTGATGTTTAGGCACACAAATTATTTAAATATGATTGCATTTTTATCACACATTAAAAATAATTTGAAGTAAATATATTTTTGAAAGCTTAAACTGTTTTCATCAAAACCTAGTTTTACAAAATACATAAAACCCGTAATTTTACAGTGGGAAATTTTTGTTGCCTTATATTTTGGCGTTTTAAATTTATGCTTACTTATTTTATAAAATCAATCTATTTCATTTAAATATACATATATAGAAATGCATAAATTAATTTCGAAAATAAATATTAACAATTAAAAAATGGATAATATGTAAACTATACTAAAATATTAATTTTTCTGTATTATAAGAAATGAAGCTACAGTAAATACTGTAAACTTTCCAAGTAATTTTTCAAAACATTTATAAAAATAAGAATTTTAGTTTGGAGAAAAATATTTACAAAATGCTGTTATTCCGAAAAAGAAATATTTTTGACTCTCTAAAAAAATTTAAACGAAAGAGAAAAATATTAAAAAAACAAAATAAATTTAACATAAACATACGATAATTTGATTGTTACGTAACAACGATCGTTGCATTTAGCAGAATTTTGTTATGATTCTTGTTGGAAAGAGAATGAATCTGAATATATTGTTAATATTTCTGTTAGATATAAAAGTCGATTAAGGGAAATTGGCTTTTATTGATAATTTTTTTTTGACTTAAGCATTCAATAGTTTGAAAAAAAAAGAAAAGCATGAAAACAAATACGTATTTATGTCTCACTGAATTGTTACATAATAATAGGATGTAAACATTATTGATACATTTTAAATAACATAAAAATATATTATTTCTATTAGGACTTACATTTTTTATTAAAAATTTATTTATAAAATATTTTTATTAAAATAATGTAAAGAGCAATCAAACAAATTTAAAGTGCATACTTCATATTTATCATGTAACAAAGAGCAATAGTTGGAATAGTATTTCAATAAATCAATTTGGTAAGTTATTAAATAAATTATTTAAAAGAATGATTTAATATACATTACAGATGTATATTTTGGAAAATATTTTCACAGAGCATTAAATAAACTTACCAACAACTAAATCGTTGATATTTAGAACTAAATATGATTGTTATTTGAAATGTTGGGTTTATTTTTCCCGAAAAAACTATTTTCTTAAAAGTCATTTTTGCTTACGAAATTTTGTGTCAACACAGGAATTAATGTGGAACAAAGGAAATTAATGTGTCAACACATTTAAAATTTTCTTTTGTTGAGTCATATATTATAATAAAAATGCTAGATGCTAGTTTCAAAAATATATTGAAGTATATCTAAATATGGAAAAAAATCTAATTTTAGTAACAATATATTGCACATACTTCAGAAGTCTAAATGAAAAAAACAATCTAAAAAGAGACTTGTATTATTTATTCTGCATAAAATTGAAGTTTTATGAAAAATTTTTTACGATCATATTTCTCTTGAAACTTACTCCTTTTGGTGAAGAACCAATTCAAAAAATTTCTATTTCTCATTTGGCTGATGCATCACTCGTTTGAAATTTGCTTAAATGCGGAAAGGGTAACAAATTAATTGCGTAAGCATTTTACGTCTTATATTTTCTATAAAATATTTGGATATATATCTTAAATTTTCAATTAAATTTATTATTAAAAATTATTATTTATTTTAAAGAAAATAAAAAGGTGACTATTTTCATTATAACATGTGAAAGAAATTGCTGTTAATTAATTAATTATTTTTTCTTTAATATATATAGATAGATAGATTGACAGTATATAGATATTTTCATGTAGAAAATTATGCAATATAGTTTGAAAAACTGAAGCACTTTTTGAATCCTTATTTTTGATTTATTCTTATGTTATTTCCTGCATCTTGTTTTTAAAATTGTTTATCTAAGTTTAAACGTCTATATCGATATGGCAGAAAACTATCAATAATAGACATTTTAACTGCGTTTTCCAAACAAATAAAAATGCAAATGTTTATATTGTACCAATATGATATCAAAGAAATGGCGCATCTTTTATTGAAGGCTATTATGTGTCCTCCTTCTCAAATACCCAATAATTCTTTCTATCCGTTTATAATAAAACTAAAAAAAAACAGGATAGCAATGCAAATATCTTGATAAAATAAAATATTTGCTTGAATATATGGAAGAATTCTCTTTAAAATGTATTTACTGAGCTACACAATCTAATGTTTCTGCCGAAATTTCAGAGAATTGTTTTGATTATTTATAAAGATTGCTAATATCATTTTATATGCCTCTAAGATGAAGAAATAATAAAATCAAATATTGTTTTAGAATAAAGTTTCCAAATTAATGAAATAGTACATTTTTTTTAAATAATCCAAAATATGTTGACAATTATTAAATATATTTGAAAACTTCAAATAAATAAATAAATTTAGAATATATATCTTTTTAAATTTTAATATATCAATCCATAATTCTTTCTTCAAATTATATTATAAGAAGCATATCAATTCAATGAATATATTTATAAAACGTAAAATTTTATTTTATTAATATATTTTAAGTTTATACATACACATGTCGAAAGATCGAAAACATTAGAATCATAAAACTTTATTAATTATCTATTTAAAACATTTTACACCTAATTTTATTGTTCTTCAACGAGATAAGTGTTCTTACACAATTAATCACAATTTAATTTCTTGAAATATACAGAATTTTCGAAGTGACTTTATTATTCTAATTTATCTTCCGAAGGGAAACACGGATAACGGAAATCCATACATTTGATCAAATCAAATAATGACCTAGATTGATTTTCGAAGATAATCTTTCCGATGTTAAAGATCTTTAGTATTTAGGAATTTTGATAAATGGGAACGTTCAGTCTCTTATTACTAAGCATGCTGTACGGGATTAGATAAACATACATAATTAGTAGGATTTAGATAAATCCGAATTTGACACAAATCATGAAGATTGTTGCAATTATACGCATTACTTAAATAAGTTAGTATGCTTTATTTATTGTGATACTTCATCTAGAAAAGCATAATCAAAACAATTATATAATGATGTGAATAGCTTATTGTAAATGATTTTACACATTTAACATTTAAAATTTGTTTTCATTGGAATTTAAATAAAGATACTTTTTTAAAAAAAATATATTTAACGTATCAATTATTTAAATGTAGGTGCCTTTATTTCCAGAATAAGTGCTTCAATATTTATTTATTAAAATACAACTTAGTATTTATTTTTTATCATCCATTGTTCCATAGTAATCAAATAAAATACTAAAAAAGTATTTATTTATTAACGGCTGATTAAGAATTAGTTGATGTTCAAAGTTTTTATCTTATTACAGATGAAACATGGTTTCACCTCAGTGGATACACGAACCCTCAAAATACATGCTATTTATCAATAAAAATTCTCAGAAGGAAATGATTTTATGCGTCTCAGCATGAATTAAAAATAAATATTTGTTGTATAGTTTCAAATCAAAGTAGTGTTGAAAAATGTTTTGTTAAATAACATAGAAAACTCTAGAAGTTTTGGAAAGCAATCATGAAAATTTTCTTAGCACATTTAGCAGATGAAATCAAGCCTATATATTTTTCTACAAGATGGTTTTATGGCGCATACCTATATTTTCTCAATGTCTTACATTCTCAATGGAGTTTTTACAGATTTATGGAATCTCATACCAAATAATATGTTTTGTTAGGATTTTTACTGCTGTACTTTTGGAATTACTCTATAAAATCCTGGTATAAAATTCGAAAGACAACGCATAAATCTCACCAAATGAGTTGGCAAAAGTTTCTAAAAACTTGTTGAGAAGTAAGAAGTGGTATATGGAGGTTTACTAAGATCACTTTCAATCTTCTGCGAACTATTCACCGACAAATCGAACGCGCGTGTGTCTTAATATGTATTCAAAAAAATGGAGTGAATATTCAGGAACATTTTTTTTCTACCTTTTATTAATTCACTATTAGGATTTTAAAAAGCAATAAATTTACTGATTTATTTTTAGAATATAATTAATCTTTCATTTAAAATCTCAAAATTTGTTTCTACTAAAATCATAGAATTGTTTTTATTCTATTATTAGTTTTTTGTTTAATTTATACAATGAAAAGTAATATATTTTGAAAAGTATTAGAAAAATGCATTATTAATCCCTGTTGCAATTTTAGTTTGAACTTATTAGAATATGAAAACGTAACTATAAATCTTATTAAATTTTTCATATAACGAAAATGGTCGATGTTTTTAAAATGATATTTATATTTATATGGGCAATAACACAAAATCAGTAAAAATGAATATTTTAATAATTTTAAACTTAAAAATAATTATTTGGGAAATTTCAATTAGGTTTATTGCTTTTCTAAAAGTATAAAACAAGCATAAATGTGAAGAATATAAAAAAGGTGAAAACAAAATAAAGGAGCTATATTTTTGCTCATTTAAATATAGAAATTATCAGAGAACAGAAAATAAACATTGCAGATACAAACATATATTTCCTGGATATATGTTTATATCAGCAAAAAATGTAATATAAATTGAAGTAATTTTTTATTCCAGTATGATTTGTTACCATATTCAGTGTAATTCATATAAATATTAATGCACCAAATATCATGGAATCCTGTACTTTGTATTTTATTAAAATATACATAATTCAACATAATGTTCTAACTCATTTTCAATCATGTATGATTATGGAAATTAATATGAATTCAGAAAAATTTGTTTCTTGTGAATAGAAAAAGGTAAAGCTATTCATATCTTATGCAACTCACAGATTTAATTTTACTTTCATTTACTATTTCGTTCAAAAATGTTTTAGACTTATTTCGATATATTACAAGAACAATTTTTTTAAGAGTTCAGGGAATTCTAAAAAACAAATTATAATTTTAATATATCTAACTATATTTATAAATATATACATAAAAATTATTAGTTAGATATATTAGAATAATGTGTATTAAAATAATATTAAATATAATATTTTAATATATTTAGTTAGATATATTAAAATATTATATTTATACATATTATTAATTATATTATGTATAAATTAATGATTTTATACATATTATTCAGTAATTATATTTATACAATTACCGAGTTTTCTCTATATCTCAGTTAACAATATGCCATTTATGTTGTTAAACATTTTACAAGTATAGAGGTAAATACATGTAAAGTACATCATTCAAGAGAGAAGAAACTAAATTTGAAATTAACTTATAAAATGTTAAAATGTATCTTTCAGCCAATACATAGCAATATATATAGATTTTATATAATTTTCTTTTGTTATTTCTAAGCACATTTGCACATATTTCTCAGTCTGATAAAAAATACTTTATAAATATTATTTATTTCTTATTAAAGGTTGTCTTTTGCATTTTTGTTAATGCATTTTTCACAGGAAATAACCACTTATTTTTTGAAATTTAATCAAAACATACTTATGCATACAATAGAGGCCCGCTTATACACACTTATTTTACACGCCATTTGGTGTTATCTATGGTATCAGCGGAATTCCGGTTTTTTTTAAATTTAATTAAACAATGCAAGAAAAATAATTGTATGTAGCATGAAAGTAGCTTCATCTGTCAGTGAGTTTACACGATGTATTTCTAATGTTTTTCTGACTGTGTATTTAGTGGGGGACTGACAAAAATACCCCACACTATTTCCCTTCAGTCGATTATTTGTTCTCAGTTAGAATTCCATTTTTTATTCCTTCACCATCAGAGCGTAATGAAGTTCTTCTTTCACCTAAAGTTCTTAGTATGATATGTTCATTGTAGTTTTATTAACAAACTAAAGTAATTAATTAATTTTATATAGTTAATTTTCTTTTTTTTTTAAATGAGTGAATTTGCTTAGAGAAAATATGTTCAAGAATATAAATGTTGATTTTTTTGGTTTAATTTATTTCAAATATAAAGTAATACACACTGCGATTTTAAATTGGTGGAAACGTTTGATGAAATTGTTATAAATGGCATCTTTAATAATTTAAAAACGTTTTAGAAGAAAAATTAATAATAAATTTAAACTTTTGAAAGCAATAAGATCGCTTTCAAAATAATAATAATATTGCAACTTTTAAATTCTTTTTATTTCTTTACAGACTTAACTGACTTTCCATTATTTAAGTTAAAATGAAACTCCATTTTGTTTTCTACTGTTAAATACATTAATATCAAACTTCTTGATTGAATATTCAATTGATTTCTTAAAAATAGAGATCTTTACAATTTTAATGTATCTTTGCTAATATTTATATATTGTTCTCTAAATTCCAGTTGTTTTTACTCTTCTACAGTAAATATTTATTTTGGACAAGAAATGTATTATTTTAAACAATGAGATATGAGTTATGTAATAATTATGCAAGATCAGGCTTCTTTGACCACTACTAATTATTATTGTATGTCAGAAAATCCTCCGATACATTATAGCATTTTATAAACTAGGGGGTTTATATGATTTGCCTTTTCATGGTGCATATTAATTAATTTAAGCGGCTGATAATGTATCGTCCGATAAGAAGCCGTGATTGATGAAGAAGCAAATTTGAAGATTGGTGATACCTGAGGGACATGGATGGTGCTTACCTCAGCCATTTCCTCATTGTTTAAAAGTTTCCTTAAGAGAGTGTCAACTCTACCATTGCTCATTTTAATTCTTTTCTGCGTCATCATTTTACAGGGTTTCTCATCAACGTAAGATAAAAAAATTAAAAAAATGAAATTATTCATTACAGGTTCTTGCATTTAGTGAAAAATTCGTTCCCGCGTAGCTCTGTGATGAATCAAAATAGTGATATTGCACAAGCTTCTTAATATATAAAACGAATAATTTCATGCCAATAAATAATTATTAACATCCCAAATGTATATTGCTTGAATTTCATCTAAGACAGACAGTGTTAAAGAAATTATTAACTAATAAAATTAATATGAATGTTAGCACTAGATTTCACTGCTTTAAAACGCTACCATTAATCAAATTGAGAAATCTGACACTTCCATTATTATTTGTTTAACATAGCAATATTGATTCAGAAAGCTTTTAAAATGTAATTAGAAGTAATAACACTCAGGTTAAGAATTTAAGAAAATTTGCATCCTTAATATTCAGGAAAATTTACTTAGCTAATAATGAAAAATTAATCTTATTAACGAAAAATTAACCATATTATAAGTTAAAAAAATGCATAAATTGTTTGTCTACAATAATACGTTTAAAAAAACATGTTAGAGGGTGTTTTAAATTAAGAATTTTAAAATTCTCGTGACGTCATCTTATTTTTTATAAAATTTATCAACAATCCATAAGATTTTCGGAAGCAAATTTTAATATCAAACAATTTGTGACAAATTGTAAATGCACACTTATATGTGTATATATATGTCTTAATAAATTTTAAATTAATCATAATTTTTGATGTAATTGCATATTTTTGTATCAGTGTATTAATAAGGAGATAAGGAATAAAATATGAAATTCACCAATTAACATTGGGGAAATAACAGAATTGTAGATAAGTATATTATTACAATTTTTTAACAGACTCATTATTTTATATCATATTCTTATTTTTTTCAGAACAAAATAATTTTTATTATATATTTATGCTTAATTCATTTTTGATTTTAATAGAATAAACAAAATTTAAATTCATACAGATTTTAAAGTAACTAATTTTTTATAAATATGTATTTATAAATGAGCCAAATTAATAAGCGTAAGGAAAAGTTTACTATAAATACCTTAGTAGTATATGTCCGGTCTTCAGGACACTCAAAAAACGCTATATTTTTTGCAAAATAAGACCTATTTTGCAAGTTTTATAGATGTTTTTTGATGAAAAACTGTAAAAATAGAACATTTTCAATTTTTAACAATTAAACAAAAAAGTGTTTTTTTCAATAAAAAGTGATGATTTTTCACTATAAAATGCAGTATTGTTAGCTTTTTTAAGCTGTTTTATGATAAAAGTTTGATAAAATTGAATTTTTTATAGTTAAATTTTAAAGGAAAAAGTATGTTTTTTAATAAGAAATGCAATGTTTTTGTAAGTTTTTTGAATTGTTAAGATAAAAGCCTGTGTATGTGTTTTTTTAAAGGAAATCTATTTTTTCTATATGTAAGAAAGGTTTTAATTTATTGGATTGTCCATCACTACCAATTGATAATTTAATTTGGTCGTTCCTTTTACCATATGCAAAACATGTAACAGATTCGGAATCAGTTGTGAAATGTCTAGTAAATATATAATCTTCTCCAATTTGTAACTGTATTAAAGGACTATGTGTAAGATAATCAGATTTTAAAAAAATTGTAATTTTCATATGCATATTAGTTGTTAGTTTTAAATCTGGTTCTAATAGTTTAGAGCTCATTAAATTAAATTCTACAGGTCTGAAACCTCCTGTATGATATGTTGCATATCTCTCTTTAATAGTAGCATAGCAATTTTGAGAATCGACATATTCTTTTGTTGCGACGTCTTTATTTATCACAGGATTTGCAACATTTGTAAGTCTTACATTTCCAAAATTATACATACCATTTTTAATTAAAGAAGGTACATATAATCCATCGTTATCTCGTACTAATATATTATCATTCTTTTTAGTATTAATGAGTGTTTTTCTGTCTACATAATATTTATAACACACATCGTATTTATCAGTAGGAGTTGGGATATTAATTATTCTTTTGTTTTTAGCATCAAATACATTTTTATTTAAAACTAAAGCATTGTTTTCAAAGTAGCGTTTATTAACAGCGTTTTTTTCGTTTACAGGATCTTTTATATTGCCAATTATTTTATCTTTAGCATCAAAACTACCTTGAGCTGAATGTATTAGACTTTTTTGTTCTAATTCTTGTACAATTTTACTCACATAATTCATATTAGCTGAATCATGTAAATCTTTTGGATCTGACACATTTGAAATTCTTTTATGTTTTGCATTATAGTAATCAGAATCATAATTAATAAGAGAAGCATCTGATAAACTTATAACGTCTTGTTTAAAATGTTCATGAATTCTATCCACATATGATTTTGTAGCAGAATCAGTTAATTCTAAAGGTTCATTTACATTTCTTAAATTCTTTTTTTCTATATCGTAATTTCCATCGTTTGTTAATTTAAATCCTACACCTGGAGGACCTGGAGGTCCTTCTTTTATTTCATCATCAAACAAAGGATAATAAGCTGTCATTTATTAATGTAATAAACTCATTATGCTTTCAATGTTTTAATCATCGTTATTTCTTCAGATTGCATGTTCATAGAGCATTTGTTTCTTTCTTTCAAAATGAAGTAGAAAAAGTAATTTTTGGTAGTATTATTTTTTAATCTCCAATTGAATTCAATCATTAAATTATTCAGGTTTGTATAATTTTCATGATTTTCTAGATTAAAACAAATTATAGGATATTTACTAAAATTTGAATAATCAATCATGCAACCTGTTTCAGCATTTATGTTGTTCATTCCTGCTTCTAAAAGAGCTGTATATATTCGATTATAATGTTTTTTATTAAAATCCATGAAATAACTTACTGTTGGAATTTTTATGTTATTAATCATTAACCAGCATTCTGTCATATCCAAGTGATCAAACATCATGTTGTTTTGGTTCATATTTTCATTTCTTTCATCGTATTGAGGAATGACGTATAAACTTAAAACTTCATCAGATGTAGCAGGAATATTATACATACAGACAGTCTATATATACAATACAGACAGTATTGTATATATAGACAATGGAACTAATAAAATTGAAACTGGATGTATGTTAGGAGAATGGACTGATGAATTGGGAAATGATAAATACATAGAATCTTGGATAGCTGGAGCAAGTAAAGATTATGGATATAAATTAAATAATGGTGTTATATGTGATAAAGTTAAAGGATTTAAAATGTCGTATCAAAGTGAAACGATATTAGATTTTGATAATAGAATGAAAATAATAACTGGTGAAACAGATTATTTAGATGTAGAAATCAACCAATTTAAAATCGAAAAAGATAGAAATATTTCAAGTATAAAAACAAATAAAAGATATACATTTGGATTTGATAATCGTAGAATCCTGGATGATTATAATACTGTTCCCTTTGGATATTAATATCTTTTATATTTTGTATCTTTAATTTTTATATCTTCAATAATTTTTATCTTTCTTATTTTCTATCTTTAATTTTTCATCTTTCATATTTTTTATCTTCAAAATTTTTATTTTATTCTTTCTTATTTTTATTTCTAAAATCACCCCCTCCAGATCTGGGGTAGGTGATTTTAAATTATTCAAAACCTTTTATAAAAATGCATTTAAAATAAAATGACTGATATATCATTGATATTCAACATTCAAGGATTTATCCTTCCAGATAAAATAATTGTCAGAGAAATTAGTTGGACGCATTTAACAGAACCAATTTCTGAAACAATTCAAGTATTTACACCCAATTGTGAATTAACAGAACAAGAAATGAATATCGTTCGTAAATGCACTCTTGAAATTCACGGTCTTCGATTTAAAAGATGTCCAGATGATAAAAGTCTATGGATTAGTAATGAAAATGTTAAAAATTATATTTTATATTTGCATGATGAATATGGTGGTAGATTTGCTTATAAAGGAGGAACAATTGAGAAAAAAATATTTAAGGAATTAAATATATCAGCTATTGATCTTGATATACCTAAATGTCCAAGAATATTAGGTCCTATGTGTTCTTTGTATAAATGTTGTCAGTATAAGAAAACCCTTTTAAAAAACACAATGCTATAAATGGAAGAAATAAAGTTCTTAGATATCAGTGAAGAAATAATTGAATTTTCAAAATTGATTAGCGATTTAATTGAAATCAATAAAAAACATGACAGATTGGGAATTGATGATTTAATAATGAAATATATTGATAAAATAACAGAACTAATTTTAAAAGTAGAAAACAAGGATGTAAAATCAAAAGCACTTGAAGCAGTAGATGAAACGTCTTATGATATTATAAATAAATATATTCAGATAATTTTGAGAAAATCTATACTTTTGAGAAAGTAAAAACATTTAATAAAATTAAATACTATAAATGGAAGAAATAAAGAACTTAGATATCAGTGAAGAAATAAATGAATTTTCAAAAGTGATTAGCGATTTAATTGACATCAATAAAAAACATGACAGATCCGGAATTGATGATTTAATAATGAAATATATTGAAAAAATAACAGAACTAATTTTAAAAGTTGAAAATAAGGATATTAGAGAAAAAGCACTTGAACTAGTAGATGAAACATCTTATTACATTATAAATAAATATCTTCAGAAAATATTTTTGAAAACGTAAAACCATTTAATAAAATGAAATATCATAAATGGAAGAATTCAACAACATCAAAAAGAATATATATCCTGAAACTTTTAAATTGAGAGATTTAGAAGTTGGAAAATACAATTTGATATCTTTGAAAAAAATCAAAACAAAATTTGGATCTTCATTAATTACAAAACTAGAAGTAAACGATAATGAAAAAGATTTTTACTTAAGTTCTTGTCATGGTGATTTATCTGAAAAAGCAATTAAGAAAATAAATAAAAATAATTATCTATTCAATTACAAAGGTAAAATAAATGACAAATATTATGATTACGAGTTGGAAGAAGTTTAAATCTTTATCTTTTTAAAAAAACACATACAATGGCTTTTATCATATATTTTCAAAAAACTTACAAAAACATAGCATTTCTTATTAAAAAAACATACTTTTTCCTTTAAATTTTAACTATAAAAAACTCAATTTAATCAAACTTTTATCATAAAACAGCTTAAAAAACCTAACAATACTGCATTTTATAGTGAAAAATCATCACTTTTTATTGAAAAAAACACTTTTTTGTTTAATTGTTAAAAATTGAAAATGTTCTATTTTTACAATTTTTCATCAAAAAACAGCTATAAAACTTGCAAAATAGGTCTTATTTTGCAAAAAATATAGCGTTTTTTGAGTGTGCTGAAGACCGGACATATACTACTTACCTTATTTTCTATGTTAATTAGAGTGTAAGAGAACTGTAATATTCTTAAATAAAACAATTCTTCCTCTTAACTAACTTATTATTAGGAGGAATGATTTCAAGTATCAGATACTTTAAAGTCAATACCTGTTGACACGCTTACAGATAAGTTTTCTGATGCAAAATAGGAATCCTTTGAGGAGGGTTTTGTGTTCAACAAATATCATAACTACATTTCAGATGCTTGCGATTAGGTCAAAATGTCTGCAAATGGAAGGGAATATAATTATGCCTAATTTAATTTTATGCCTTTCGAACACTAATGTAGTTCTTGACATACAGGAAGAGGTGCATTTCTCTATAATAACATGGAAATCCTATCAGGATGAATGAAGGTTATTACAGCTGTATCTCGCCTGGAAAGCATGTATACAATTTTAAGAGGACAAAGACAGTTAGATGATGTACTATATACAGAGTGGGATCTAGTTATGGTAAATATATACATTGACTATAGAATGGCTGTTAAATATGCTTCATATAATATAAACTTTTAAGATAAAATGCTTCAATTGGGTTATTCCTCCTTATCAAATTTTTAAGATGAAATAAATAAGCTTTAGTTATTGTACTTTTTATTTACAAACCTACGTAACAATCTGAGCACTAATTGAGACAAACTGTGTACATGAAATGCTATTAAATAATTAAGTGTTAGAAATATACGTAATATTAGTATGATTATTTACATAATGATTCCGAAACGAACTAATTGCATAAGAAATGCAATTTAATTATAGTGAATTAATTTAATAATAGTGCAAAAATGAATACAACTGTCTTCTGTGTAAAAATGTTTTTATAGTTTTAAAAGTTTGATAATGTTAAGAAAATTTCAAATTTAATACCACATATCAAAAAAGTAGCAACTTTTTATATGGGGAAAAAAAAACATTCATTCAAATTTTCTAATACAAATTTTGATCAAGACCATGGTATATACATTTTATATTTTTTACTTTTATTTCATTATTCAAACCTGTAAGATTTAAAAAATGCATTGACTCACTGAATATCTATTTTTTAACATACTTTAAAGATAGGAATTAAGATTATTAAAATTCAAATGTATTGTTTCTGTCCTGTAACAAGTGATGTATCTGTTACTGTATCTAGTTTGATGCATGATTTTTTAAATAACATTATAATAGAATTACATTTAATTTAAAGTATTGGTCCCTCACACATTATTTAAAGTAAGAAAATTATTTTCCTCTGATTGAGAAAGTATCTTAAGCTCATGTAATTGAATATGTTAATATTTCATAAAAATAATGTAAAAGTGTATTGAATTTTCATCTGATTTTTTTTTATTTCCATCCTAGAAATTGTTTATTTTGTAACCTGATATATATAAACTCATTTTAAATTTTTTGGGTACATCTAAAAAATTATGAATTTTCAAATGAAACTCATATTATGTCAGCTGAATGAATTTCCAATCGTTTGTTACGTAAGCAATGGTAATTTTTAAATGATTGTAGTTTTTAAAAAATAAAAACCAAAATTAACATAATTTATTTTAATGTAAAAATTCTAATAGAAAGCTTCCCTTCAATTTTATAAAGAAGAGTAGAGTAGTGAATGACATTTTTTTTTATTTTACAAGTAAAATTATAATAATTCGTAGGGACATGAAGTTAAAATGAAATCATAAACTAATATTTCTTAAAATAAAGTGGAATAATTTTTGGATAAAACCTGATGATTTTTACTAATTCTTAAGAAATTGAACTTAACAATAAGCATATAATTTCTTTGCTTTTAACTTATTGTAAGATTTCCTTTTGCACAATTGTATATATTATTTGTTAATATACATGAAGTGTGATATAATGACATCGGGTAAAAATTACAAATTAACCATGAATGGGAATATCCTTAATTTTCAGGAATTTGTATCTCAAAAAGAAAAAATATGATAAATAAGGAGTTTGTTGCTGAAAAATTATAATAGGTTAGGAAACCATTATAAATTTTTAAAAAATGACTTATTAAGCTCAGATTTACTGTACGGTCGCTCTTAGCACGATTTTCCAAAGTTGGCGATAAATAATATTTTCTGGCAACCCGAACAATTCTGGCCATTCACAGATTAGGGATTTCGACCAATGAAAAATAGGGGATTCATATAAAATGGGAACAGACCAACGAAAAATGGAATATTCTGTTTATTTTCAGACCTTGCTTGACCAGATTGGAGAAGTTGGTGAGGATTTTGGCAATTTTTAAATAAGTTGTCAAGAGCGACCGTACAGTAAATTTTTTATGTAATCACTCTAGAGAGTGTAATACATTTAATCCAGTATTTTAAACACAATAATATGATATATAAGTGACAGTTAATTACTAATATCATCAAAAAACGGTGAACAATGCTTCATCATATACTATTATTTATTCTCCTTTATTACCAATTTACTTATATATATTATTTATTCATTAAATACCAATGTCGAATGATTAGTCTTGATTAATCTAAAATATCCAGAACTATTTAAATATTTATTTTTAAGTTATAACATAAAAGTGATCTACTATTTTAACCTTGCTGTTAAAATTTTTATCTTCAGATATTTCTGAATCTAAGGAGCAAATCTAATTATATTTTAAAACTTTTATATGGGAATGGAAATATTTTCACAAGAGGAATTTCTTTTATAAATGATTGTTGTTTTTATATAATGAAATAGATCCAATTTAATAAAAAAAATGTTTGCATTTTCCAAGCTTTTCAACCTAATCCAAATAATAATTAAAATAAGTGCTGAACATGTATTTTTAATTAAGATATCCGACAAATATTTTAATAGAGTGATTAAATTTTGTTTACTAACTATTCAGAATTTATGTTAACTAATTATGTTTAGAAAATTCTATATAAATATATTTAAAAATTTATTAATGATAAAGTGTGTATTTTTCACAAAGTTTATGCCTCAAAATTTTTTCAGGTAAATTAGTGATATAACTAAAACTAGTGAATAATTTATTTACAGAGACAAGCATATACACAACACAGAGTAAAGTAAATTTTGCAATTTTAATTTTCCTTTTATTACGAATATAGTATTTAAGTATTTATTTATTAGAAAATGTGCTCAATGCAAGTTTTGAAATTTCTAGTAGCTAACACTTTGATGAAGAATCAAATTTGAAAAAACATTTATAGCCATTATATAGAGAGAAGTGTCTAAAAGAAAATTGTTTAATAATTAAAACTGCATGTGGGATTTTTCAAAACACTTTATGTATTTTTAACTCTAATTACAATTTATAAATAATGATAACTTTAATAGACATTATTATAGAGGATATTTCTGTACTTTATTGAAACTAATTATACAGAAATAATTTACTTTTTTGTATTAAATTATCACAATTATTTAAA
>JAPDSC010155661.1:0-14607 GCA_026290005.1 Latrodectus geometricus
TTTCGTTTTTATCAACTCATAGGTACTGAACAGTTCGTAATTAAATTAAACTTATCGTAAGTTTATTTATAGGTACTTTAATAACTTTAAAGCTATCAACCATTCCGAATTTCTGATTACACACATTTGTAAATATTTTAAGACATAATTGATGCAAAACGCGTGACCTAAAAATAAATTATCACGCAATGTAAAATTAGTGATATAGCATTCCACTAAGGAACTCTTCACGCTCTGATATTCCAGAATTCAATATTTTACTTTTGAAATTGAAGGGAGATTTTCATGCAATCTATTCCTTATTTTGTTTATTTTTAATTAATCAATATGTTAATCATCAATTTGTGATGAAAAAGAAACACAGATTTTAAAAAATCGTTTAAATTATTAAATTATCTTTTCTTTACAATACAATACAATAAAATTGTGTAAAAGCTGTTTGCAAATTGTAAATCCAGATTATAATCTTAAATGTAAAGTCTTCCTATCATTTGAAATATTTAAGAAGCAAGTAAGGAAAATAAATTTTTTGAAACAATCGTTGATTTTATTTATGAATTTGTTTCACTTTGTCTATATCAATTATCTACCAAACTAATTTACATTTTCTATTCTGATTTACTAATCGTAATCACTCGAAATATGGCTAAATTAGTATTAAGACTGAAAAATTTAACCTTCTACTTATTACTATTTATTTTAAAACATTTGCTTTTATTTATGAAGTTCTAACATTTTTTCACTAAAATTTATATCGTTATACATTGTTCCTTACATTACCTTGATTCCGCCTAATGAATTTCCAAATCAATAATGACAATTGCATATGGAAATCATAGTAAATCTTCCGAGATTTCCTGATGGTATTTCCTATGAAGTAATAAAATTTTATCCCCATGACAAAGATAATTTAATTTTCTTAATAAATTCCAGGACATCCTCTAACATTTTTCTGTTGTTTAGAACTGTCCGGTGTATAATTTTTCACCCAGTATTTCCTTTGAATTTTTAAAATATCATAGAACATTCGTGAGCATTCCACAAGATTTTCAGAAACACGATGACATTCCATATCAGTTTGACTTCGAGATGTCAAAGAGCATTCAGCTACATTCTGGATTCTGCACATCATTTTTGTAGCAACTTCATCAACTCTATTAAAGTATCCATCGGCTCATTTCCCTTGACTGTCATAAGTGACTCCGGATCTATTATTCGCAACTTAAAATCGCAGTCTTCTACAAAGTGAGAAATTCCTAATTGTAAACCTCAGATTGTGCAAGTGTTATTTCTGATGCTACATCAGCCATCAGTTTAGTTACGCTTATGTACACAACTCAAAATAATTAAAAAGTCATATTTTCTTTATGTATTTAGTGTTAGGGTTGAAAAAAAATTAATTAAAATCTGAATTTTGATACAGCATTTCCTTTTTTCGAACTTGCCTCATAAAATCTCTTCTGAAGTTAATTTACATGGTGGATTTGCCTAGTTGGCAGCTGAATACTAAGCTTACTTGCCTTCCGTTCAACTGTTTTCAAATCCCACCATAGGTTTTGTATGTTTTTAACAATTTCGTGACGAGTTTTTTTAAAAACAACAATTTTGGATGCATAAACCATGAGTAGAGCACACTAGAATTCTAAAAGTAAGATGTTATGTTTTTAGGAAAATTTTAAACACTGATTTAGGACCTGGACATATGTGTCCCTTCAGTCCTGACTAGTGAGACATATGTGTCCTAGTAGTCTTCAATGAGTAATTTTGTAAAGAAAACTAATGAATTTCTAGTCAAAAAAATTTAATTATGAACAGTATGGTTTGAAACAATCAATGCACAATGGGACATTACACATTGTGCACATTGTTTTAGTGTCCAATTCCTTTTTTTGTTGTGCACATTTACAGCACCGCTGTCGAGTGTTTGTTGTTACTGGCAGATGGTCACCAACATTGAGTAAACTTAGTGATGCTTTGGAAGGGCGTCCAGTTCCTCTACGACGTTGAACTTTCCAGACGTCATCAAGGCTTCTGCAAGAGGTACAATGAAATCAAGAAGTGGGATTTTTCGATGTTTGAGTTCGCAGTACGCACTCCATGAGTTGACCACTGCGCTCATCAATAGGCGAAAAAACACTTTTTTCCACCACTTATAAGATTTTCTATCTAATTCATAAACATATTTGCCATTTGGTCTGCAAGGTCTACACCTACCATGATTTTGTTGTAGAATTCGATTGCCACAGGGCACTCAAATTATTTCTTGTTTCCATCTTTCATGGTGCGATTTACTTTTTCCTGTTTAGCTTCGTGGTAATTACTTAGCATCATCTGTTTTCCAAAAATAAGTTATTTACTTTTGTACAGTATGGAATGAGCTGCTACAACACTTCAAAAACGCGGGAATAGCATTATTTATGGATATGGTCTATTATTTTCTCTGCGAGGTCACTAGCTAATGAAGCCATTCGCCTCTATCCTAATAAATTGATTGGCCTAATAAGTTATTTGACAGAAAATGGAGAAGTTGAACATAGTGGTCTGTCTAGAGTCAGCATGGTTTTGGTTTCGCTTTAGCCTAACACGGAGCTTGGCCCCACCCCCCAAGTTTCCCGAGTATTTTATTGATCAAAAACAAAGTTTACAAAGTCTTGCAAGGCAAGAGGATACAAATTACAGTTGACAAATAACAGTTTACAGATTTTCCAAACGCAAATAGTCTTGGTTACGAAACAATTCAATAAATCTTGGTTAATACACGTATTTACAACTGCAGGGGGGAAAAAAACCCCATTGTTACAGAAGAAGTTATAAGAGATTCAATATATTTACAGTTGGTGATATTTACAAATTTAGGGCCGAAACCCTATTTAAATACAAAAGATTAAGATCAGTCACAGTTTACAAAATTACATAATTAATACATTTTAACTTGTTACACAAATATTACCTCATTATTTACATTGTTACATAATCAGTTAAACCAACGTAAAAACTTACGTTTGTTTAACTGAGTTTTTATTTTTATTTACACATTTAGGAGGAAAAATAAACAATTACATAAGAGTAAGCGAATATATTGAAGGGCAGTAAGTACTCCCAAGGTTACTACTGTGATTGCATGATAGGAAAAGAAAAGAAAAATTTAGTCAATAGTCGGACTGAATCTAAGGACCGCTCTGGGTCTTTTGAAATTTTTACGTTTATAAATATTGTAATTAGGAATATTTCGACTAGCGTCATTATTGATTTTGTAAATATTATTGTAAAATTTTATAGCTAAATGCCTGATGAAGTTGAGTAATGTGGTCATTCCCAATGCTTTCCTGATGTCCTTGTTTCTGAAATAATATTGGGAATTGGAGATCACCCTAAGTAAGCTGCTTTGCTTGGCTTCAAGCTTCTTAAACGTTGAGTTCGGAGTGCCTCCCTAGACCGACGAGGCTAAGTGAGAATAGGTCTTAAGTAGGCCTTATAGACCGTAATTTTGTTCTTAATAGAGAGTTTGGAATTTCTGGCTAAGAATGGAAACAGCACTTTAGCAGCTCTCATGTATTTCTGTATAATTTTGTTAACATGTTTTTTCCAATTTAATCTTTTATTGAGAGTGACCCCAAGATACTCTACATCGTCGCTCCAGTTTAATTCTTCATTAAAAAATTTTATTTTATTGCATTTTTTGATGGTTTTTGTGAACCTTACTGCCTTACATTTGGTAGTATTAATTTTAATTTTCCACTTTAATAGCCATTTCTCGATTTTCTTGATGTGGGTAGTGAGGTTTTTGTGAATAGTGTCCTAGCTTTTGTGAGTGGTAAGAATAGCTGTGTCATCCGCGAAGAGACACAGCATTGATTGATGATATTGTGGAAAGTCATTAATGTAAAAGTTGAACAACAGGGGTCCTAGGAGCGAGCCCTGTGGGACTCCTGCCTCAATATTTCTGGAGAGAGAGTTTTTGATTTTGACTTGATATGTTCTATTTTGTAGATAATTTTTAATTAGTTTAACCAAGTACGTAGGGCGTCCATACAGTATTAATTTAAAGAGTAGTCCCTCATGCCAGACTCGATCGAAGGCTTTTTCAATGTCCAGAAACAGGGCCCCAGTGGAGTTTTTGTTTTTAAACCTTTCCGCATTTTTTTCCGTCACCCGCAAGAGCTGGTGAGTTGTTGATAACTTCTTTCTAAAGCCAAATTGATGCGGGATAATTACTTTATTTTCAGTTTCGAATTCGCTAAGTTTTTCTAGAACAACTTTCTCTGTGATCTTTGCTAGAGATGGTAAGAGCGAAATCGGCCTATAACTAGTAGGTAATGAGGGGGTATGTCGGGCTTTTTGATTGGGATAATAACTGCTTCCTTCCACTTGGGGGGGGAAGTGATCTAATTGGATAATACTATTAATTATCTCCGTGAGGAGGCAGATAGCTGTAATTGGGAGTTGTTTGATAATTTTATTGCTAATATTATCATTTCCGGGACTTTTTCTAGGGTTCAGACTATTAATGATCTCTTCTACCTCAGAAGCTTTTGTTTCATTTATATTCGTAGGGGGTTGTCTATCAACAAAAAGGTAGTTGTTAACAAAATTAAAGATTTCGATTTGTTGGGGGGGGGGGTGTTATTATGATCACTAAGCTTGAACTGATTCATGAGGCTATCTACTATAGCTTCGGCTTTAGATTCATCAGATGCCAAGTACGAATTGCCATTATTAATTGGTGGAAATTGTTTTCTATTGAATTTCCTCCTATTTACTGCATTCCACAGTGACCTGTCCTCAAGGTTAAGCTTGGCAAGGTGTTCATCCCAGGCTGGATGATCGAGTCCGGCAGGTTGATCTCCGCTATTATTTCTTTTTGGGTAGAGGAAAGCTTAAGTGCTTCTTGAATAGAAGCTGTTAATTTATTAACTTTGGAGTCAATTTCTGCAGTACTATTGGTTTTGAGAAATAAGTTGTTGGGTATAAGTTCATTAACAAGGTGTCTAAATTTAAACCAATTAACGGAGTTTTTTAGCGTTAAATGTTTTTGTTTATTGTTATAATAAGCAATAACGGGGAAGTGATCTGAGGATAAGTCCTCAAAAGTAATATGTTCGATAGGGGCTGAGATGGTTTTGGTAATTAGGAGGTCGATATAATTTCCGTGTGTGGCTCCATAATGTGTGGGCTTGTCAGGGGTATGAATAATGGAATTGCTGCTACAACACTTCAAAAACGCAGGAATAGCATTATTTATGGTAGTGCCATCTAATTTCAGGATGAATGAAAATACTTTAAAAAACTTTGGCAGGACTGGTGGGTAAGTCTCTCAAAGCGTTTCTGTCCCAAAAGATTTTTTTGAAATTTGCTTGGAATGTATGTGTCCCGTTAGGCGCGAAAAGGTTGATAGTTAAGAGTCCTCTTCGAACTGCAAGAAGGTCTGGTTTTAATTAACCTTAATATGCCAAAATTTTCATTGAGCTACAAACACAAACTGCAATGTAGATATTAAAAGGGTGTTCAACAAATTCTGGCCTACGCAACATCAATATTCATTTTAATAATTTCATTCAGAATATTAAGTTCTAATATTTACTCGACTAATTTGCTTAAAAAGTTCTTAAAAGAAGAGTTTCTTCTTTAGGTAGAAATTTTTGTTCTGATATTGCACAATTTTGTGAAGCATTCCGCGAGTAATTTTTTGTCACTTAAAATCAAATTGGAAAATTCTTTAATGTGTGCTTTAATTATTTTTTTATCTTTAGATACCTTGAATTTTTGAAGGTAGTGAGAATAGTATAGAAATATCAAGCATGTGGGAAATACTGTAAGAAAAATTACATGTTTTCCTAATAAATTATCTTAAATCATGAAATATAGGAAATTTTATGAGATGTAATAAATAAAGTGTCTAGTTGGGGGTATCAAACATGTAATAAATTAAATGTCTAGACTAGTTCAGTTCAACAATAAATAAATTGTGATATTTGTCGCAGGTTTTCATATTAGTAGATGTTTGGAATCCATTGAAACTATAAACTACACATGAAGCGTTTTCCCACGAAGGCTAATTTGTGATGCAAAACCATGACAAATTAGCCTTCTTCCGAAAAATTAACCCGTGAGGAAAAAAAATCAAATCAAAACTCACTTGATTGAAATACCTACCTTGTTAGCTCTGGGATGTTTTTGTTAACTAACAACTCATTGAATATACCAACTGATTTCCATTGGAGAAATTATCTTTTACCATTTGAGTTCATGTTATGTAAGAAATTATTAATTTCTGAGTGTTTTATTGAAATTAATTAAGTGTTATTGTGAATTTATTTATTCTTTATTAATAAATCCAGAAATAATTGTTAAACCAAGTAAACAAATACATTTTATGGTTGTCAAAATATTAAACAGTAATCTAATATTTGTAAACATTTTAATAATATAATTTCCAAGGAATTTTGTTTAATAAATCATACACTGGTCTAGAAACTAATATTTAGATGTTAAATTTTTAATAAATTATAATTACATAATTCTTATTAACTATTATATGATAATTTTATTAATAACTATAAAATATGAAATTCTAAGAAATCAACTTTAGGATGTGCCTTCGTGAGATTTGTGATTCCCCATGAACAATCAATAATTAATTAGGAAATCAAAATTGTATATTGCATAAGGATAAATAGATTGATACGTTTGTTATATTAAAAATTTTGGTGTAAAAAAATGCTTTCTATATTAAAGACTTGATTTTTAGAATGGATTTTAAAAATTTTTAAACTAATGAATGGTATTGCTTTCCATGTTGTTCTTCAATGCTGATAACTATTACCCTTTTATTTAAATATTTACAGTCGTATGAAATATTTTATATACTAATATTTGTGCAAAACTTTAAAATTTTATAATAAGTTAAAAAAATTTATTATCTCGAATTCCCAATGAATATGAAAATATCCTTTGCTCATATGTAATTAAAATCATGTTTCCCTGTTGACGATCTTCAAGTAAAATAATTAAATGTCAGAATTTTAAAAAAAATTGTATACAAAAAATATCACGAAATTTCTAATGTATGAAAAGTTTCTTTCTAAGCGTTATAATGAATTATTTATTAAGATAAATTATATCAAAGCAACTCTTTACACTAGTAGTTTCAAAACCTTTTGCAATGTTTTGTAAAATAAGATTACATTGATAATTTGATTATTTAGATGTAATTGAAGTCTTATTGAATAAACTTTGTCAGTGAAACCATTTTTATAAGATATATGACAAAACTAAAATACCCCACATTTTAAATTTTTTTTTCAATCTGCATAAGATCTTTTAAAAAAATGGGAAAACATTAATGGTTTTTATCTTTCCAAACAAGTACATAATTTTGTAACTATATTTTTTTAGTTATTATTGGTTATTGGTGATACTATAGGAAATATCTTGCTAACTTGATTATACTATGAGGAGTGAGCACATTGAGTTCAAACTGGTGTATTGCAGTCCTTGAATTACTATTCAATGACAATAGCGCAGAATGAATTAACAAGATTAATAACCATAGAATATAAAGGAAAAAAACATTCTTCGATACAGTTTGGAAATTTACCAAAAAGTGTTTAAATATGCTTGAATATTTTTATTTAGAATAATTTTAAATATGACAGAAATCTAAGATATTTATAAAATATAATAAAACAACTTCTGAACTTTTTATTTAACAGAGAATTTTATTAGTTTAGTAAACAGAAGAAATAAAATTAGTGTTATACAGAGCATATTGCTTCAAATTTGATTTGCCATGAAGTGTTTTGATGATTTTAAGTTTTGTAGCATTATTTTATGCATATTTTCATAAATATTCTGTACGATTTTTATCACTCGGTTTTTGAATATTTTCCTTCTTACAAAAATTTTTTTACAGAACAATTGTCATTGTTGAAAACACTATTTTCAAAGTATTATCAAATTATTATCTTCATTATAACAAAGCAGAATATTGCAGTTGAATGGGCAGAGCTATGATTTGAAATAATAAATTTTTAATTAAAGCATCCCAGACTGCAAACACACAAATATTTTTTAGTTATAAATAATTGAAAAATTACTTTGCTCCTTTTAAGACAATACGACCCTGATTGTTTAATAAACCTTTAAAAAAAATTTTTTATTTACTAAACCTCTTTTTTACGTCTTCTTAAAATATTTCTTTGCATTTTTAATGATATGCAGAGAACATATGAATGTGAGCTTGATGAAATAGTGTATAAAAAAAATCTGAATATTTTATAAAGGTCTAAGATGTTAAGTATGTGCAGATTTCTTAATTATGTTTAAACTATGTTGATAAAAACATTTCATTGCATTTGTTAATTGTATTATTTTATTATTGAAAATCTTTTTTTAAAACTGTATATAAACTTGTTTTTGGTGTATATTAAAATCCACATATTACTTTGCATTTTTAAAAATTTAAATAAATACTGTAATTTCCTGCTATAACAGCAAGCATTTTGTGTTCTCAATTATTTTGAAAAGTTTATTGAATTTATATCAATAATAGTTTATATAATGAAAATATTGTATTTATAAATCGGAAAGATTTGTACTTCAAGAAACAGGATTTTTGTTTCATAATAAAATTTATTTCCTTCTAAGAAGAACTTGTTAAAACATTTGTAATAAGAATATCAAATATATTTCTTATCAAATTTATAAAATCTTTTGTCTGAAAATTTTTAAGCGTACTATAAATATATGTAACCAAATTTTATTAAATTTCATTTTGAACGATGAGATTTTTAACGTTTAACTATAAATGTTGTAATTTTAGTTCATAAATTATTTTTTAAAGGACTGTCTTCAACAAAGAGAATTGTAAAGTATATAAATTAAAACTTTGTGTCCAAAGGTTTAAATTTATAATTCAACTAATCATGATCGTCTAAATATTGTAAAACATTTTTTGACAATTTAAGCAAAGAAAATTCTAATTTTAAATTCAGTATTTATTAATAAAATTTTTAAATATCTTGAAATGCCAAAAAATATTTCTAAAAATTTGTAACATAGCTTTGTGACAATTCTTTTCTCTTTTTACTAACATTAAAGAAATTTCTTACTTTCCTATCCTTTCTGTCACAAGGCTATTTTGCAGAAATTTCACTTAAATGTTATATTCTTAAGCTATTCGAGTTTCTTTAAATTGTTTTTAATAATGAAGACTAAATTGACTGTTATTTGTACAAAAAGCTTTTTGTGATTTAGAACTTGTTTATGTAATTATTTCCACTATCGGCTAAGTTTTTTTCATAAGTATTAAAGAATGTATATGAACTTGGAATATTTTCATGGGCAATTAGATTTGAACTGGACTTACTTAAAAACTAGATTAACTGATTTTAACATTTGTAAATCACATTTCACTTAACTTAAATCTTATCGTTCATTATGTTAGATAATTTAACATTTGTAAATTGTAAACAAAAAAAAAAAAATCTAAAAATGAAGGGGCTGTCTTTTTTTTATTATTATGGAAAATTACTAATTGTGGATTTTGCTTTCTGTATACATCAAAATTGTGGTTAGTCTGTTCTTTAGAACATGAAAAATGCTGTCTAATCAAGAATAATTATTTATGATTGTCTATTTTTGCTGGTTTGAAGGGAAAATATGTGAATGAAGTTTGCTGCTCATAAATCTATATTAATGATCGTTATCTTAACTGACAAAAAAAATCTAAAAAAAATTTACCTGTGTTTATTGTTGTATGTTAAATTTGTGTATTTTGCCTAATTTTCCAAGCGTAGAATTTGTGTCTAAATTTTCAAATATTGCGCCTGCTTCTATTGTTAATTCTCTGTGGGGAGAGTCTGGTGTTATGTAATTTTTGAAAAGTATGTATAAAATTAAGATTGCATATTTATTGAGGATCAATTGTTAGACATCATTTTTTATAAGAAAGTTTATTATAATTACCTCCAAAATTTATTGTTGCTGTGCTCATGTTAAAGTATTACCTCTTAAAATGAGTTTACTGAATTTGAGTGATTTGTTAAATGGATTTCTTGTGGCCTATCAATATATCTGATAATTTGCTGTGCATATATTTGAATCAATTGCTACGGTTGCTGTGGTGGATTATGCATAATCAATCAACATAGATTTTTTTGTTCATGCCTTGTAAATTAAAGCTGTCACTTTGTAAGTGAATTTTTGTTAACATCTTAAACAAAGAAAGCTACTATCGAATGTGTGAGACATCTGAATCTCTGTTTATCATCTTCATCACATTAACATCATTTATCTCTGTTTATGTCAAGTATTACCTGTCATTGATCTGGTGGTTCATAAATAATACCTTGATTTAATATAATTTTATTTGAACAAATTGCTTTTTCTCTACTTTTTTGCATAATATCGATAATTTGAGAAAAGAAAGGTATCTCAAGTCGTTCTTCTGAATCTTCGATCCTACAATTACAATGCTTTTTTGGTAAAGCTTTTACAAACGTTTATAAATTATTTATTATTTGAAATTAGAAAATAATATGCATAATTTCATTATAGTTGTTAGCTATTTCAAGTTACATATCATATTTGAATTTGTTTTCTTACTTTTGTGTTTAGATAAGTAGATGTGGAAAATTTCATTTTCTTCATACAAATGTGCATATATATGTAAAATATAAAAGGCCTGTGTGTGTAAAAATACAAATTCCACTGTTAATTATTTTAAATTACACACCAAATTAAATTTGTTTCCTTATTTTTGTGTTTGGATAATTAGATGTAGAAAATTTCTGTTCGTTTTCTTGATATATATGTGTGTGTATATGTAAAATATAAATAAATGTGTCTATGTATATGTGAATGTAACTATCTGTGTATGTAAAAAATATATTATTTTCCTTACTTAAATATAAATAAATGTCTATTTTTTAATAATTAATAAAATTAACAAATCTTAAAATAATTTTTATAAACAGAAATTAGATTTTGTGTTTGATTTTTAAAATTTAAACTGTTTCTTATCAACATACATACAAAATATATTTACTATAAGAAGAAAATGGTATAAAAGAAACTTATGTGTGTGTGATCATATATCCATGGTTTACACCAGAAGAATGAGAAGGGATAATGAATTTGGGTATAATGAAACTTGTGTATTAAACTAAAATAAAATTATCCTTTAAATGAATTATATAAATAAATATTTTACAATTTAAGTATTGTAAGATGCTGGCAGAGTAGCTATTTTCCTTTTATTTCAGTAGTTTCCGTGAGTGTGTGTCTGGGATTCCACTCCCTTAAAAGTATAGGTATAAATTTATTGATCATGTGAAGAACAAAGTCAAAGTAGTTATTCAATCCAAAGTTAAAGTGTTGGGGATATTCTTATACGGGTGTACGCGCGTAAATATCGCAAAGACTTGCCAAAACGATGACTTCGTGATGTTCGGATAAAGTAACTGAAAGATTTGTTAATCCACCTTTGTATGATACCCTAACAAATACTTTTATCAATACCTCAGTTCACAGTGTGGAAAATCTGACGCAGCACCTATTAAACTGGCTACAAAATTGTGGCTCTTGTGTTGTTTTTGTGTACACCGAAAGAAAAAGTGATATAGAAAATTTTAGGAACAATAGTTTTGCATGTGATCCTGTTGTGTCAAGGATTTTCAGAGCATTGTGGATTCTCTTGCTGGCATGGAATATGAAATTGTTATGTTCGATCTTAAATCACATTGCAGCTGCTGAGGTTGCATTATATTCTCTTTTTTAACATCCTATCTCTCCCTCTCTCTGGTGTGCGAAAAATAATTAAACGTTTTTACATTTTTAAGAGGGACCTTACCCACACAGAGCATCAATCTAAAGATCTTTCAAAGGAGTGAAAGATTCCTCCCTCTCACCACTTGTATGTGGCCAAGGAACCGCGGGCTCTTTGTTTGTTCTTAACTGCGGGAGAGCATCTTGTAAGGCGATTTCTAGGTGAGTGATATTTCAACATTATTTGATTTGTTAGGGCTGCCACCCTTTTTGCCTTATAGAGAGCAATAATTTTTTTTTACTCTTTATATTTAAAATTTTTGTAATTACTTTCGCTATTTATATTAATGATATTGTTTATTGAATTTATTTAATTTTATACAAAATTTTCTTATGTTAATATTGCTGATGGTTGACAATGAAAAAATAATTATAGAAGATTACTGTCTTAAAATGCAAGTTGGTGCGGCTCTATTTCTGGACAACGTGCTAAAAATCTCAACCAGTTTATTAACCTATTTTATTAAAAATTTATCAAAATTGACAAGATAAAGGAATGTTTCGAAACGAAGATTCATCGTTCCATGAGAATATAAATTTAATCAAAATATTTTTATCTGATAAAATATAAGGATATATTAGTAGTGAAATATTAAATATTCAACATGATGTGAATTTACTTGTCTTTATCTTACATTTCTCACTTATGGTACTTAAGCAATACTTGTAAAATATTTATCTTAATATCATAAATTGAGGTAACGGCAATATTTGAGTGCGCCTATCGCATAAAATGCTATTTTATGAGATTATAATTTATTCTCATGAGTCAGAAACCATGCCTTGCACAACATCTAAATACCATTCATCATGTTTTCTGTGACGCATTTGATAGTCATTGGACAATTTACTGATGACTCGCACGTTGAATGTCATCATTTGTGTGATTATCGGTACCAGCATGAGATCCACACCTCACCAAATGTTTATTTAAAATTAACTAGCTATTATTTACTCATATTTGAATAGACTAAGGAAATCACGATATGAACTCCATATAGTTTTATTTAAAATAACCGTGGAAACATCTGAAATTGCTTATGGGCTACTAGCCAAATCAAGTAATCAATATAATTTAAGTATTCTTAAGTGCATAATAATTTTTATTTGCTGTTTCATATCTGTAAAGGAAAGTAGTGTTCATTCAGGTGTTTCATAAAGTATAGTATAATGGTGTATTCAGGTAATTTAAAAAATTTTTTTTTTCAAAATATTGCAAATTACCAAATTTACAAGATTAATGCGATTAGAACTAAAAAGATACAAGAATCGTGGAAATTCGATTATTTTATATATATATAATTTTTTTTAAATTTATTTTTAGTTCTTTAGACAACAATACGGCTCATTAGAAAAAAAAATTTCTACCTAATGTTTCGCACTCACAGCTCTCTAAGGAATTATTTTAATATAATAAAGTTTCTTAAGTGATGATGCCTTGCACGATCATTAACTTTCATACCTTACCATCACGTATGACCAGGATGAGATTTTAAGATTCTCTGATCTTTCTTTCTCTTTTTTTTTTGTAATTAATAAATTTATTTTAAAATTTCAATTCACATTTTTTAATAAATTTTATAGCTACTTCTCTACTTTTATTAAATTTATTTATATTAAGCTTTATTTTTTCCATTTGTAGGATAATGGTACTGATATTTTTGTTTTGTAGTTGAAAGTATGTACGTTTATTATTACTTATCTTTGCTAAAATTATTTTCTTTTCAAATATACAAATTTACATTAGCAGGGCTCGGAGTTGTCCCGATATTCCTTAAATTCCTGATTTTTTAAAAAAACGTCCTGAAATGTCCTTATTTTGAGAAATAAATCCTGGAATTCCTTAATTTTTTATTATATTCCTTTGAAAGTTTAATTTTAATTAATAACTGTATTTTTCAGTAGTAAATTTTTCTTTCATCTGCTTTCTATGCAAAAAGAAAGAGAAATTATTTTCCCCTTTTTTGTTCTCTTTCAAACAGGAAATAGGGTTGCCAAACATTCGTCTCCGCCACATTTTCACGAATTGGTCATTGGTCACGAATGTCTAACATCAAAAAAATTAAGGTTTGGGTTAACCATTAAATTCTATTTTTTGCCTTTACAGTCAAAATATTCTATTTTTAGTATTTATACAACTATATTTAATGGTGAGAATTATTTGCTCACGTTTATGCGCATGTGTAAATGCTTAACGCGCCATTTTAAACGATTTTGGTGGGGTTTTTTTTAAGAACGTTTATTAGCAAGTTTAGAATTTATTTTTTAAAAACAATTAATTTTCTTTTAAAAATGCCAAGGATAATAAAATTTTCCGATAAATGATTGGAATAAATGCCCGATTAAGACAAGGTGCCGAAGTGTTGACAATGTGCATTCTGTGGAGTGCTACGTATGCAAAAGCAAATTCAGTGTTTTAAATATGGGTTTTAGACAAGTGCTTGCTCATGTAGATGGATTAAATTTAAAAAAAAAAGCTGTGAACAGTTACAAGAATCAAACACTATTTACTATCAAGTCATCAACTTCATCAGAATTCTCGACATCGACTGTAGTAGTGAATAACAAATCATGACTTCCCAAAACGACATCAGAGAAAACAATTTTAGTTTTGGTGGCAATAAAAACATTTGAAAGACCCTAAGACTCGGCATTTTGTTTCATTTTTCTAAAACTTTTTAACCATATTTACTTCTAATGCAAGAAATTAAACCTTTAGTACATGAGATGTACTGTAAGTTAAATGAACTTGTTTGAAGTATCATGTTTAAATTTTTAAAT
>JAPDSC010155662.1:0-13176 GCA_026290005.1 Latrodectus geometricus
AATTAAATTTGCAAAGTCTTCATTACTTAATCTGTCAAACATGAAAGGGGGGGGATAACAGTTCAAATTTAAAAATTCTTTTACAATAGATTGAAAAGATAGGATGGGAAAAGTTTTTTGGCACTCAGATGTAGAAATATTTAAGCTAACAAAGAACTCTCTTTATTTCAATACTATAAACATAAGTATTTCTAATATTTTTTTAAAGCTCTACTTGAACAACTTAGAATTGCAAACGGAGAAAATTCCACCTTTTAGAGATTCAATCATATGAATTTTTAACATCGATTAAAAAAAAGTTATTCAGAAATTTATTTAATTTATAAATTATAATTCAAATTAGTCATTTATAACAATTTCTTTTCACATTCTTGGTAATAACTAAATTTCAACATGCCATCCAATGGGGGAGAAAAAAAAATTGTACTTTTTTTAAAAAAGAAAAGTTATAATGAGATATATCACTATTCAAAATAAAAGCCCTTCTTTTCTTTCTTCATCTTTTCATTAACATCAAGTATTCACTATCAGATATCCTCTATCATTTACATTTTTCTTCAGACTTTTCAAACATTGCTTTGCAGTTTTTAAAATGTAAAGGTATTTTAGAAACTAATGCTTTAGTCATTTTGAAGGATAGTAGTTAAACAGATCAATTCAAATACTGATAATGAACAGCAGAACACACAGTAAACTTATAATTTGATTTATTTCTACTTTTGTTCTCGGGTTGGGTAAGGTCAACTCAGCTTTTCATCTCTCTAGTGGGTTGATAAAACTCAGTACCAAACATACCAGGGAACTAAACATTAGAGGTTTTGCATCAGGCTGACTGGTATATATGTTTCGCACCTTAGAGCCTTCAGTCATGAAAACAGATTGGGCATTGTAGGCCTTGGCCCACATATGAGCTGTTGTGTCACTGAGTTTAATTTTTATTTCTTCTTTTGCATTTTTTCCTTTTTTGTTTTATTTTTCGTTTGAGATGAGTTGGTAAAATAAAAAAATTTTTATTTGTTTTACACACATTATTAAAAATACACTGCCTTGATTTTAACTTCAAGGTTTTCAGGATATACCATTAGATGAATTTTCTTTAAATGAAACTTCATCTTGAAAACAAGGTTGATACACTTATGCGAAGGAAGAAGCTATCTGTTACAAACCTTGGACTCAGATTTGGTCAATAATGAAGCAATTTCTGTTATTCTTTTCTGAAATCATTTATCTATAACTATTAAATTTTAAAGTTGTTTTTTACTTTTGTACCATTACAATTCAAATTAAAGTTAACTAATGATAAGTCTCTATATATTTTCATAAAGGGTACTACATATTTAATTGTTTTGTAAAGCATATTGTAAAAAGAATCCCATGATTGGTTTCATGATAAAAAATCTACAGTTACCATCCCCTTCTGACATTAACATTGGAAAAAATATTTTCTAAATAATTATAAAAATTATTTCCATCATCCTGAACTTGTTTCCAACTAAATTTTTAAAGTTGAATCTGTGGGTTTCATTTCCAATCAATTGAAATAATGAATAAATTATATTTTGTGTCCCTTATTTTATAAGTTATTTAATGAGAATATTTACAATTTACTTCTTAGCATAAAGCTACTATTATTATTAAATGATATTTCCTTTTTCAACCTTTGAAAGAGTATTAATTTTTTGAGTAAAAAAGGAAAATAAAACAGATGTCTTAGAAAAACATCAGCTATTAGCATAATATTTAATTCAAAATAAAATTAACTGTTTTATTACATAAAATTGTTAAGTCAAATATAATTATATTATAGTATTTATAAAGCAACAAAATAAATAAATAAAATAAAAAATAATTTCAGAATTTGTTAAAGTTATTAAGAAAAATATATTATCTCTTGACTCAAATTACAATGAAACAATTCCAATTAAATCTTCGGAAACCAACCATACGATCCTATCGTATAAAATCAAATACATATCATGAAGCAATACTGTAAATTTAATGTGGTAAAAACTTTCAATAAAAAAGTTGATAAACAATTGAAGTAAATTTTAAGTACCTTGATATTTGGACAGAACAATGTAAAAAGGAGTTAAAAAAGCAATAATTAAAAAAATGAAATAAAGTCGGTATCGGGTGATTGAAGGCATGTCATTGGATAAAATGCTAAAAAAATTTTAAAATGATGACTATACAACACATGGTAACAATAAGGCATTATTTTGACAGATAAACATGGTTAATGTTTGTTTAGATTACTTTACAACAAATCAAAACCTATAAAACTCGCTGCACTCGTTCTAGAGCATTGCCTAAATGAGCTAATAAATAAAAATACTAGGTCTCAGTGGATTGTTGGATAATGATTTTGCTCTTATATTCAGAAAAATAAGGGTTCAATAATTGATCTAACAAAAACTACCGTGCTTACAAAATATATTCACACTAAAAATTCCCCAAGAAAAAAAAATAATCAAATATTTCTCCACTGCCGTGGAGTGTGTGGAAAAGTGCCAGTTCATATATTAACGAGTCATTTTATCGTGATTCAAAATTTGGGGACGGTTGGTAGAATTTAACATATTCAGTCGGTAGGAGCAAGTACAAAAATTGTATTATAATAATCACAATCAATTAAGTATGATGCAATAATGTAAATAGAAGCATGAACACCTACCGAAAGAGACGTCTAAGCTATATCCAAGGAGTATTGAGATCACGGAGAGCCATTTTAGCAGATTGACATTTTCAAAAAGTATTTAAAGTTAATGAAAGCGCTGTGATAAATCCGCAAAGAATAGAAAAGGTGTTATTAATTTGAAATTCAAATTAATATTAACATAAAAAAAACACATTTGTGACAGAACTCACTAGTAACAAATATTGAAAATTTGCAACTTTCAATTTATTTGGATAATAACAAATAAAATTAATTCTTGAAGCATGATATAACTGTTTTAAGACAACATGTATTCCCACAAAGTTTAATAAAATAAAATTATACATTATATTATATATATTATATTTAATAAAATAAAAATAAGTATTATAGACTGTGAGCAGATGTAAAAAATTGCATCCGAGTGAAATAATAATATATTCATTCTAGAAAGGAAATATATATTTTTTAAAAAATATTTCATTGAAATTTAAAAGAAAAAAAAACAATTATTGCTTACAACCATACCACAATCCAATGAATTTATTTTCACGAACTTACATTTAAGAGAATTATTTGATTAATAAAAAAATACCCAAACTGTTGCGGAGATCATTTCCTAACATACTTTTCAGATGTAAGCAAATGAAATGTTTTGTTCTTTTTTAGAGAAAAATATGAACACACAAATGTTAAATTAGATTTATAAAATGCTGGATTCATAAATGCTATATGTCTAGAATAAATGGTATTTACATATTAATGTCATAGCAGCAGAAGTTGCGCTGATGCACCAATAAAGAGCAATCTTGTTGTTAGCAAGTAATTATCTTTTGGATTCCTTTTCGCCTTGTTGTTTACCAACTTTTGACGCCCCTTTTTAGTACTATGAAAACGCGTCTGTGGGATTTGCTAAAAATAGAAGATGCAATCTTATTTTTACAGAAGCAAAATATCTTACAAGATAAAAAAAAAAAAAAATTTAACTAATTGCAGGATATGAAACTTTATTTCGGTAAACGATCGTTTTGGAAAAGTAATTTAAGACAATATGATCAGCAAGTAAGACATAGAAAAGACAATTGGTTTGAAGGAAGCAAAACTTCATTTTGTCTGCTCTCAGATTCCTATATTGCTAGCGCGAGGAGTTGTCGTCGATTAAATTTTTTGAAAAGCAACTTGATTTATCGGATAAAATTGTTATAGATTTTAACAATTAGATGCGTGAATTATGTGTCTTGCATATGGAGAATAAACCAAACAAGAAGGTATTTGGACCAGATTGCAATGTGAAAGTTTGTTTACTAAGCGTAAAAAATAATTGTGGTCGAGTATTACGCAAACAGTGGGTGTTTAGTGGTATATGTAGAGAAACAAAAGATTCCTTTGCTGTCACTATTCCCAATAGAACTGGCTCTACTCTTCTTAATAAAATTATTTAAAAAATTACAATTGTTAGCACAATTTGCTGACAGAAGGTTACCAAGCAAATAGTATAGAAAAAGAAGGATTCCTACATACTAAAGTTTACCATAAAGTAGTTTTAAAAATCCTGATACAGGAGTTCATATGCAAACAGCTTTACATAATTTAGAACCTTATTTAGCAGAGTGATGACAAAATCAAGTAAAAAAAAAGACTGTTTTGAATCTATGTTAAACTCTATATCGGCCCATTTTCTACCGAACCTGATTGACTACTTTAATTTTAAATAAAATATTTTGATTTTGAACGTGTTTTGATTATAAATAAAGTATTTTAATTTATGATTTATTGCAAAAACTTTATGTGTAGATTGGCGATAATTAAAAACCACAGTCTGATCTCACCCTCTGAAAAACCACCCTGAAAACAAAATCTGCAGCTACAGAGGCGTTGATGCGTAAATAACAAGAAAATATAGGTAAAAATATGAAAATGGATATTAAAAGAGTTTCATGTGTATTATTTTCCCGTTAAATTCAAGAGAAAATGAAAATTTTAAAGTGTTCAACTAGCATAACTTTCACTAATATATCAAATAATAAAATTCAACTAATAATAACATGATATTAAACTTAATTATGATAATAAAAAAGGAGACTTAATTTTTGCATTTTATAAGAATTTAAAAATAATTTCTTTTAAATTCTCATAGTTACAAAGTATTTCATTTCTAGGAAGAGATTATGATGCATAGAACATTATTATTTTGAGAGTATACTTCCCATTTTCTCAAGGGCGAATCAGCTTAATTAGTACTGTTCTTTGGCCGATATACTGTGGCAAAAGGACAATAATAAAGAGTACTTTATTTTTGAATGAATTTTTCCCCGAATATTTAATGACATTAAGCTAAGAGGTTTAATATAGCTTAAGAGAAAAACTAATAGCCCTTATTCATTCCGAGAATAATAATACCACAGAAGAGGCTTCTCGGTTCATAAAATAACTATTTACTGAGAATTTCTGAGCAAATTTTTAAAATGAAAATGAAGGATATATTTTTTTACATCTATCAATAAATTTACATGAATCTGAAAGAACTTTGAATTCAAACATTGACATTTTTCTTATTTATGCATATTTGTTAGTAGTTTGAACAATTTTAACGTTTTTTCGTTCCTACGTCCTTATTGGGTGCTTCGCTTTCATATTCAATTCATAAAAATACCTTAATTTATTTGTTTTCAAAGTAAAAAAGAAAAAAAATCGAAACTTTAAAATTTTTATTTATTCCTAAGCATCATTCCAGCTGTTTTGAAATATTTTGTAAAAGAAAGGGAAAAAAAAAAAAAAAAAAAAACCCTAGCTTTTAATATAAGCAGATTTTTAAAGGAATAGAAGATTCTTTTATTTCTGATTTCGTGTGCGCTTTCGTTACCAGAAATGTTGTTCTCGTTATACCTGACTCAACAGAAAATCCATAATGTTCACTAATTATGGCTGCGCTACGTAAAATCAAACCCGATTTCACTGTTCTCCAAATTAAATGATTTATCTGAAAGGGTATGACAAGGCAAGTAGTATTCTGATTAATACCGACTTCTAATTACGAAAACACACACTTTCGGTATAAAATCTGCAGGGTCTTCCTATAAGTGCCTATTAATTACGCTATTGTAGGACAAAACGGCTTAAAAGTATATCAAAAAATCATGAATATTAGTAACCAACAACATTTTGCTCAATTCAACTATCCATTCCAAAGAACAGCAAACCAGTATCACGGAGATAAAAAGCGAAGTTTTCTATTTCCAATAGGAAGACCACTTTCTGTTTTTGTAATTTTAATTTAGACATAATATTTCGGATTATGCTTTGAGGAATTATTTATCTGGTGATTTCGCCTCCAATTTCATGGAAGATCAAATTATCGGTTTTTCTCTCTTATCGATGAAAAGCATTGACATGCCGGAACAACTTTGATATACTCCCCCAAAAATTAAGTGCCTAATCTGGTACTCCCAACGGACTTTTTAGGGTTGTTTTTTCTTATTTTGGTTTTGCCAATTTAGGTTTTTGCTATTGTCAAACTTAGTATTTTCTTGTATTTTGTACCATTTCTTGAGTTTTTGTTTTAAAGTTTTTTTTTTTTTTTTTTTTTTTTTTTGTTATAAATTATTTGTATTTAGCGAGAATCCATCTTGGCGGGAAAAAAAGTCTCCAAAAACAGGTATTTTGCTTGGCGAGAAAAAACGTCGCCAAATTTTCCGATTTTGGGGGTATATCAAAGTAGTTCCGACATGCGTAGTAACTGTGATGGAAGACTAAAATAAATTCTTCTGCCCGCGATTATTGGAAGAAAATAACATTCACAGCTGTTATGAAATGTTCCCATACTAAGAAGAAAGTACAATGGGCGGTCATTTTTACGAATCTCTATTTTACGAACACTCACTATTATACGAGTTATTGACTGGTCCCTAACAGGATCTTTTAGACACTATAATAATTTTAATCCGTATTTACGAACAACATTTTTAAAAAACCTCGCTTTTACGAACTCTTTTTCATCTGTTTTCAGTTTGCTTTTACTTTTTATCATCTAATGTTTCATTCATTTTTTTTATTTATTTTATGATCAAGAAACTTGGATCGACGTTTGTTGGAGAGTCTTTAAATTGTGGATAACTAAATACAACATGAAATATAAATGAATCTAAGTGAATATAAAGTAGTTTCAATACTAAAATGAGGGGAAAAAAAAGAAAAAAGAAAAGAAAAATATTTATTATGAATTTTTGAACGATTTATTTCAGTAGACTTTGAGCTATTAATGAGCACCAACTTCAAATTACACTAGCTGAGGATTTTTTAAGCAATCCGTGTGTAATTTTTTCTTCCTAATCTAATCTCCCAGTTTGCATGCATTCGAGAATATAATCAATAGCTTTAAGTGATTATCTTAGGATAATTCTGGAATCAGTGATTATGTCTTGAAATCACTCGCCTTATATTATATTCACATTCTAGGTACAACGTTCTTATGAAAACAAGCGTCTACTGTAATAACCGACACCTCATGAAGTGATTACTTCTTGTATTCGCAAGAAAAAGAAAAAATAAATAAATAAAAAGGAACACACAGAAAGAGTCAAACCAGAAAGTGTTTTAAAAATTGAATTGGAAGAATTGTAAAATTCAAAAAAAGCCTCTAAGAGTAACAAAATCAATTGCCGCTTCTATTTTTATTCATAAGGCCGCAGCGGCCTGGTTGGTTAGGGCGTCGTTCTCGTTAGCAAAAGGGGGTAAATTCGAATCCCGCTTAGCCGAAGATCCGTCGTGTTCACTAATGGCGAATGGGACACGTAAAATATGTCGGATCGCAATGTCCTTCATTTTTCCATTACAAACTAATACATCTGGGTGTGGCTGGAAGACAGACTATGGGTCTCCACTGGTTTCAATCTCTACATTGGAAACTTCAGATGGTACCGCCATCTATGAGCCAAAAGTCGTACTTCCACCTTCGTATGAGGGTGCTCTATTCAAAAACGGAAGATGCTCTCTCTCTGACTTTATTCACCTAGTCTCTTGACGGGCAAGCTTGGCATTACCAAGTGTCATTAGTAACAACAACAACAACATTTTTATTCATTGATATCGTTTGAAAATCTTGGCAAATAAACTGATAATGAACACACGGGAAAGCTCAAATTGAACCTCCGAAAAGAAAACAAGTTAAATGTAAATCCTCTTTAAAAAACAACTCCAAGAAATATGAAAGAAAACCTAGATCCATGGATTTTTTTTCAACCATCAATATTTGCTAAAGCCCAGCAGTCCGAGGAAGTGGAAGTGCACACACATCAATACGGGCTACACTAGCTGATGGAAATATTCCCAATTTGCATCATTACTAGACCTTACAAATAACGAAGTTAATTGCCCATGATTTTACTGCTAAACACAGCATTAAACACAACTTTAAAGTCAACGTAGCAATAACTGATCACTTCTGGAAATTGTCAAATTTACTCGATGAATCCAAGATCAAGTTTCACCATTATTTAAAAGATATAACTTCTTTTTTATTAAATAGTTTGTTAGTTAAACAGCAGAGAAAGTATCGCAGAAGAACCATTGACAAGAGTTTTAAAGTCTGAATGTGACCTGAGGCGGAATCATCATGATGAATACTAAGAATGAATTTGAGTTCCAAAGCATGCTTGATACTTAACTTTATCGACTCTCTAAAGGAATGAAAACTTAAGTCGACTTTACCCAGCTTGAAGATCGACCTTTGGACCTTTGAGTTCGGATCGCAAAGCGCTACCACTACGATACTGGGCTTATTTTCCGTTGTAAGCTATTCTTAAATCTTTGCTTGGAACATAGAATGAAATAAAATTTGAGTCCTGTGAGACATGTTTAAAGGAAAATTATACTAAATAGAAATGTTTCTTTAAAAAATTTTAAAAATGTGTCTGTGATTACAAAAATTCTTAACTACTATGATTTAAATTAGGCAACAATAAGGTTACACCGAATAATTCGGTGCCCGACCCTTAGGAATGTAATGAATAAGATAGTCACATGACACTACCTCTGTTTTAAAATTCTTCAATTTTGAGTATTTAGGAAGAAAAAATTAAATATTCTGTTTTCTACAGATCGATTTTATTTTTTACACATACAATCTTCCTATGCACCACAGAGGTACAACACAGGGCATACAAAAGTGAGTTAATTAGAACATTACATGTTAAATGCATAAATAAAGTGAACAATAGCAAAAAACAACCGTTTGGATTTTACAAAAACAGACTTTACTCGCCAAGTCACGTCAAACATTTTTAATTCGTTCTATGAACGTGATCTAGAGCCATTAAAGGTACGGCATGAGAAAATCAAATGATTTTTTTTATATCTTGAGGTTCTTTTTTGGAACATTCGCATAAATTACTTGATCTTTGATAAAAAAGAATCAAATAATTTCCAAATTTACCATGATCAGATAGAACAAAGAAATTTTTAAATTTATATTGAGGAAAGGTTCAGAAAAGTAAACAGTAGGAAAAAACTTTTTAGTGACTTCAGCATTATGAGATGAAACATCTTCCCTATTCCACTAAGCTACAGGCTTATATAATGCAAGGACTTCTAACAGCTCTTTAAAATGCTAATATTTATTAAGACATTTATGCATAAATTTAAGATATATTTAGCTAAGTAACAATAGTGACAACCTAAGTTTTTTTACAATGTTTATCTCTTGTTGTTTTATTGTTTATGATCTGAAATGCATCAGTATTGATGTGCATCTTTATTTTATATATATATATATATATATATCAGTAAGTAAGTATATAATTATATACATTTTAAATTTGGTTAAGATTAGTGAAACACAATAATAAAATGACCCTAAAAATAAAGTCTTCAAAATTTAAATTCTCTTAGCTCAATACTATCTTCTAATTTTCTTGAAATATTACAAAATTAATAAATTAAGAGACTGATATTTTTATTTACTTCAAACAAGAAAAGATATATTATTCAAAATTTCTGCATAACTGAAAAATACATGAAAATATTGTTCTTCAAAACACACAACCAAATGTTTAATAGTATTTTATTAATACAACCTTTCTAAAGCTAAAGAAATTGATGTCACACATTTTTTCTTGATCAGCTATTTCATCATTTTAATAAATAAAATTAAAATAGTTAAAGAAACAAGTGAAATCATAAAAAAAAATTATTCACCATACTATTAAATTTTATATCAGTAAAAAGGATACAAAAATGATAATGAATATTACATGAATATTAAAACAGGCTGTTGGGTGGTTGGTAATTCTCACAATTATTTGGATAACATCAGCCGAAAATTCTCGTGAATGCTATCCCGTATGATGGATTGGATGTAACGGATCTGTGGCTTGGCCTTCTTGTTCCCCGGACCTCTACCCACTGGACTTTTTCTTGTGGAGGCCCATGAAATCTTTAGAGTATGGGGTGCCTGTGGACTCAGCTGAAGATCTCATGGCTATAATTGTTGTTACCACAGGTAAAATTAACACGACACCAGGAATCTTCGAAAGGGTGTACCAGTCGTACCTTCACTATGCAACGTCACACGTGGTCGGCATTTTGAGCATTTGCTGTGAATTTTTCACTTAACAATAAATATAATTGTAAAATTTTGGTATTATTCATTCGCTTACCCAACGTTGTTGTATGTTCAGGTTAAACTTCCTCTTTTCTGCCTTTCAGAATGGAATGCGGTCCTATGTTCCAATGCAATTATTGCTTGTCTGGATGGGTACTATCGTCTCTCTTAAAAAAATTATTTGTAAAACTAATTCGGAATCACCCTGTATATCTATGCGTGCTATATGAAATTTTCAGGGATTAAAATTACTTTTCAAAGAAGAAAATATGGGATCATAAAAATACCTTCAGGATGCAGATACTAAAAGAATGCCAAATGACTAATATTTCTACTGCAAGCAGAAACCGAAAAATAATTTTACGCAGATAATTAATTGCAGATAATAATCGAAGGCAAAATGACTGACACTTCTGCTACAAGCAGAAACCGAGAAATAATTACAAGTGACGCTTAAATTGCAAGAAGGTTAAAATACTAACAATGTTCATAAGTGAAAATGAAATGTAAAAAAAAAATTATATTCGTTTATCGCGACTGATAAAAAGGGGAAAATTCGGACGTTATGCATTTTTACTATATGCCGCTTCACTAATGTATGTAGTTTCATTTTTTAAAAGGAGATTTTTTATATTCTCTTTAGGTTTGGTATCAAATCCGCCGGAGCAATAAGGGATGCTTTCGTATGATAATGCGAGATCACATAGTGTTTGCATCGTGGATGCTCATCTTGATCAGGAAACAATGGGGGGCATGCTGTGGCCAGCTCGATCGCAGAAACTTAACCCAATAAAGCAGGGGTGGCCAAACTTTTGGGATCCAGGGTCTACCTGACATTTAAAAAATCGAAGGCGGTCTACCTATGGCAGAGCTAAATTAATGTACATATTTATTTTCGGTAATTAGAAAAAACGGTAAATTATGTAATTTTTCTAAAAAAAACTAAATATTAATATTTACAAAATAAAAATTTACTGACGAAAATAATCAAAGTAATCATACTACAAAAAATGACCATCCTATTCACTTCGTTTGGTTGAAATTTGGCACTGTATATCTGCGACAAGTTTATCATATTGTGGCTGGTACGAGCTTATTGTAGTGCATAAGCACGAAATTAAATGTTCATCTGTTAAATGCAACCAATGTTTGATTTTTGTTCATGGTTGAAAAAACAGATTCTCAAAGATACCTCGATCCAAAGTTTGATTTCAAATACAAAATCAATTTGTAAATATTTGGAAACGTTTCTTCAGAAATTAATTTCCAAAAATCAGTATCGCTAAACATGCTCTGGATTTAAGAAATATATCGCATTCGAATTTAATAATTTTTTCCTCGACCGTGACTGATGTGATATCTAATAAATGTACTATTTTTTCAGATGCGTTGTCCATCAATGTTGACAGTTTCATTGTGACATCATTGTAACATTTTCAGTGTGACAATGTCCATCAATGGTGACATTTTCATTAAATGGAAATATCATAAAATTGTGTATTTCTTTCAACCTAATTAAATCAGCATATCTTCTTCTAAAAATCGTCAAACAAAACAAGTAAGTATTAAGCGAAATCTTCGAAGTCTCGATTTGGATTATGGATGCACTCTTCCTCCATGTTTTTGAAGTTTCTCAATTCATATTTTCTTAATTGAGATGCATACCTTTCTATAATTTCTTTGAATGTTTAATCGCGTTCATAAAGTCCGTTTTAGGTTTTAAATAGTAAACCTTTAATCATAAATCGTAAATCTTTGCACAGTTTGTTTTAGGTTTTAAAACGTACTGTAGTAAATTTTTATTTTAAATAATTCATTGATTCTATATTTAATTTATGTCATAAGTCATAAATTAAATTGTTAATATCCGAGATCATTATCGGGATGGTCAAGCGGACTATCTAAAATGTCTTCGCGGTCTACCAGTCGAACGCGGTCGACGTCTTGGCCACCCCTGCAATAGAGCATGTTTGGGACGCTCTAGATGACGTATAGTTGCTTTCAATCCCCTTCCTAGAACCTTAGCCACGCTTTCAACTGCTTTGGAAGAGCAATGGCTAGCATTTCCTTCACAATTAATGGACCGCATTATTGGCAGCATCATACGTCACTGCATGTGCAGTATTGCTTCTCGGGGGGAACATACCCCATATAAAATATACTTTTCCTATACCAAACTTATGCCTCCCATTTGTTCATTGTATACATATGCTAAGTTTAACATCATAATAGTCTGGTGATTTTTTTATGCTATTTAGTATCTTCCTATGTGTTGTAAAATGTGCATAAGTTTCATTAAATTCCACACATAACTTTTTGCGTAAACGTCATTTCGTGATTTTTCCTCAATTTATGATAACTAGTGTATTAAATAAGCGATCACTGTATCTGCAAACCCATCTATATTTTGATCTAAAACATTTGAAGATCACAAGCATTCATTAATGACATCTGCAAGCTGTAAAATTGAATTAGGATAGTCTACAGTATGTTGTTGAGATAATAATTTTTTAATAGGAATAGTTAGTAAAACTCTTTTGTTTGAATATATATCTCTTAAGTCAATCCCAAGCTATTTTATAATTTGAATCTGTAATATGAATTACGTGAATAATTTAAAAAGCATCGGATTTTCAAAAGCTTTTAAAATTTTGAAGTTTTTGAGCATCTGACAAGTTATTATTAAAATCAACATTGGCCTTGAATAAATACGGAAATGAAAGCCAATCTTTTACATTACCATTAAATGTCTGTAACGATAGATGAGATAATCTTACATCCATAAATTTTGTCTTAGTGTCAGTTAATGAACTTAAATTTATATTATTGCGAATAGCATTGTTATGATTTCTAAAATCTAAAACCAAATAAAGTTAATCTAAATTACTTTGAAGTGTTTGAAATTTTTCAACTTATATATATA
>JAPDSC010155663.1:0-10269 GCA_026290005.1 Latrodectus geometricus
TTTTTCCTTTGTAAAGCTTTAATATAATTCATCATCCACATAGATAATGGATCTATCTAGAAAACCTTACAAGACGAAGTTTTACAGTCAATAAAAGCTCTTAACTTTTACTCTTTTATTGAATTCAATACAAGTCTACACATGTAATACGTAATTTATACTACAAATATTAAAATTTATATATATATATATATATATATATATATATATATATATATAAATGAATAATTTATACGCCTTTAAGTATCAATTACTCATTACATGTGTAGACTTGTATTGAATTCAATAAAAGAGTAAGAGCAAATCCCATAGTAGTAAGAAAAGAAAGTTGTTGTCAGATATATGAATACGCATCGTGAATTTACTGGAAAATATTTATCATACATAGTGAATATAACTTGTATTGTAGAGAAAATTTCGAAAAATTCCCAAATATCCAGAAATCTTCAAAAAGATGAAACGCAATATGAAATATAAAAAGGTATTTATTTGTATAATTAACTGTCTATAATTTTTGGATGAATATGGTTTCTCAACATTTGATTGATTTTTCCCTCAAATTTGGATTTCATTATTTATATTCTTGTTGTCATTATTCCATTAATATATGTGTGACCATTCTCTTTCTGAGCTCAGATATACTTCAAAAGAATTTACTCAGTGAATCACTCTTTTCTATTCTCTCTCGAATCCAATAAAAGGTAAAATGCTATTTTTCTTGTTTTGTGTTTGGCATGATGTTTCATCATCTACGGTAGAAAACATTTTTGTATGAAGACAAGATAAATAACTTTATTCTAGAATGAAATGACTTGATTTTCTGTAATTTATATTTTTATGAATAATTGATCATATGACAGATACTTATGTTCATGTTTCAACATACTTAATGTTAACTATCTTGAAATTCTTAAAAAATCTCAATATTTAACTGCTTATGCTTATTTTATTTCTTTATCACAACTTGTTATTATTAATTTTAACAAAACGCATGCATTACAAATCCCAGTTCGTTTCAATGGAAATTACGGCTGCCAAAATTTTTAAATCAAATATATTTTTTGACTATCAAAAAATAGCATTTTGTTTTTATTTCATCTGATCATCAAAAAATCAATTTTCAAAAGAAAAGGTTTCAGAATAATTAGGCTTTTAATTGATTTTGTTTGTACTAGTTTTAAAAAAATTTATTTAATCTTTGTTTCTATAAATATGGGTTTTCAAAGGTAGCACAAAGCAGTAAATATTTTCGACAATTTTCGAACTTAGATAGTATTCTGATTAAAACTGACTTTCTATCGTTACTAAATTTATCTTTTCCTCAGATATAGAAGATTACTAAAATATTTCTTTTTTTCTCTTCTGTTTTACCAACTTATTTTCTGTTTACAACTATTAACAGAACTAATAAAATAAAGCTTTGTTTTTTTGGCATACAGCTTTCGATATTAAACGAATTTTACTGAGCTTTCTATGGGTTATTTTGGTCTGATTTAGAAAATGGATTTTTTGAAGATTTGTATTTTAAATGCCACTGTAGAATTATGGATCAGTATATCAGTATTGCTTATTTTCATTTGGTGGTTAAGAAAAGAGAAAAATTTGCCACCTGGCCCAACAGGATTTCCAATTGTTGGCTGTCTTCCTTTTATTAGATCAGAAGCTTATAAAACACTTCACAACTGGACTGAACAATACGGACCAATATTCAGGTACGTAAGTAGAATAAAAAATGTGTGTTGTATGTAAACATTTATTTTATATGAAACAATTATATTATCTTTTATTTTTTTGCTGATTTAGAAAAATATATCAATTTAATTAAATATTTCTAAAAACGCATTTAATCATCTATATAGCTACTGAATTTCTTTATTTTATTAAACTAATAAACATTTTTATATGAAATTAATTAGTTATATAGGATTTTTATATTCTAGTGATATTTTATTCTCCTAAATCAGATATTATCAATTATTTTAAAATGCTCTTTTTATTCGGCAACACAATATATCTTCCCAATAATTATTATTTTATTATGTATCTGGAAACATAACATTTTAAGAAATAGAAAACAAAATTAGCCACGAGCTAGTAGAATCCATACCTAACTCAACCGAAGAGCATCGAATTGAATGGCCTTATCCGCGCGAGTCTAAAATTCTGTTAAGTTCAATGATCCTCCGTTAGGATGGTCTGGAGAAGAGGGTTATAGTTCAGGAATCAATCTTTTTACTTGATTGTGGCTAAAAATTACTAAGTGGTTGTCTACGTCTAATATCTATGATCAGACGAAATAAGTAGCCAGAAAAACGCATTATAATAATTTAACTTAACCTAAAATTTAATTCCTTCTCTTAGTTCTAACTCAACTTCTTTTATTTTCAGTGTTCTTTTCTAGACCTCTTTCAATATGCCATACATAAGTGCATGTATATATACACATATTAACAGACATGTACATATGTATGTGGATACATACATACATACATTACAACAAATTTGTATCTTATGAAATCGCTTTACATCTATGATAGTGTTCATTTCCACCAATAGCTTATTTGTAAGAAAATTCCTTGTATAATAAATTATTGATTGTAAAGATATTTTGATGCCTGGAATTATTTAAAAGAGTTAGTTAATTGCTAGGCTTTATCGATTTCTGTACTAGTAAATCCATCAAAATGTTTATTTTCCTTAGTTGCTTTGAGAAGGCGCTTAATTAAACAACAATTGCTTACACAAACAATTTGAATTTCTTGTAATTAAAAATGACTTTGAATTCGCAAGCGTGCCTTCAATCATCCTTAAAACTACATTACAGAAATTAATGTCTTTAATGACATAAGCAATAAGAAACCTGAAAGTGGAAATGGCATGTTATCATGTTTTCGAAAAATATCTTATTATGTTTTCAGTATTATGATTGTCATTTTCGATATTTGTTACTTTGTGAAAAATGTACGTTGCCAATCATCTCTTACACCATCACCTGGAGTGATGTAATGTAGAACCTTTGGATTTATATCTCTGTCATATTTTGTTTGCACTAAAGGCACCTTATGCAGTGGTTTCTACATTTGTGATGCGTTAATGCTCGTTGCTCTATCTTTTATTCGAGCCCTATGAAGCCCTTTTTTAGTGGGATAATGCACGACGTACATTTTTGGTATTTTATAGATTGTTTTTCAAACAGAAAATGATTGGCTGTTACCCTGATCAGCACATTTTCCAAATCTCTTATCAATATAAATCTCCAGTAAATAAAGTTTGAGGCACTTACTCATAACTATTCCTAACTTTAGTCGCTACAGCATCTTTGAGAAGTTGCATTGGAGCTATACCAGTGCATGCAATCCAATTTTAGTTTGATTGAATTTCCAGATGCTGAAAGCGGTTAATGGTTCAAGAAGTCACAGATTTGGGTATAAATTTCTCAAGATATGTACTTTCAAATTTTTTGAAAATTTATTACTCAGATATTTTTAGCATAATATACTTGCCCAAGAAAAAAAAATATCATTTTGTTATTATGATTTCTTGGCGTACCAATGTTAATGACCAACAATGTAGATAAAACTTTAGGTAGAATATCCTTAAAAAGTTAATAATAAGAGTTGATTTTATCGGGAGTTGGCTTCTGAGTAAAGAATGTATACACAGAAAATTACTCGTCATGATTAATAAGATCATCACTAATATTTTAAAACGGAGAGTTATATATAAATACAAAATATAAGTGACATTTTGTTTCATTTAATGGATAAAGTTTATGTAATCTTTATCCATTATTAACAAGTAAATTTTTTTAATTAAAATTATTTTTTCAAAGTGATGTAGCTTTTTGGTAACTGAATCTACAGATCATCACAAATACTTGATAATATAACACATATATATGAAATGAAGAAAACATTTGCAGATTCTGCTTTTATAAAAATTTATTCTCAACTCTATCACTGTTAATAATGTCTATTAACTGTAAATGTGTTATTGAAAAAGTATACTAAACAATTAATCTATCCATGTTCTCTACATTTATAAAATTTCTTTTCCTTCATTTATATTTTGTAAAACAACATTCACAATTTTTTATGTTTTCTTTTCCTTTAAAATTCTTTTTAACTAATATATTAATTTTATCTCTTAATTAACACCTTTACCTATTGATTTCAAAATTATGTAATTTACTTTTTAAAAATATTGCATTTAGAAATATGCATTTATATCAAGTGTTGTTCATTTTTATAACTTTTTATATTGGTCATTTTGTTAGTTTAAAATTTAATGTAAAATAATATTCTTTATTATTAAATAATTTAAAACATGTCATTGAATTAATACTTGAAAATTACATATTGTTTAATCTAAATAATGAAAAAATATGATATTGAATATCATACTCAATAAATTCTCTTAAATACGGTTATAAAATATTGTTATAAGCTAAGAAAAAAATTTTCTTTAAGAAAATTTAGACATGCTTCAATTAAAACATTACTTTGATTACATCTCTAGAAAATCGTATGTCCAATACTTGTAATTAAATAAAAATATTTTTCATGCTCTATTCTTATTTGTCACAGTAATAAAAAATATCTACATATTACATAATCAAAAAATGAGCAAAAATGAAATAATAAAAATGGATGAGAATTCTCACAAATGATATAGAAATGCAATGCACAAATTAAGTAATAAAACAAACTTAAATGTGAAATTGAATTACATTTTTTATAGTGAAAGTTTGAGTTATGTCATATCGTAAATATATATAATACAATAAACCTTGGTTTAATATTTGATTAATAAACATAAATATGAAAAATCTTTAATTAAAGATTTTTTTATTACTAGTTAGCATAAAATAGAATCATTTGCAAAATAAAATAGATTGTGTATTTATAAATGAATCGTAGTTATGTTTGACATTTATTCAATTTACGTATATTTAATTAGTTGTGAAAATATTTTAGTATGCTTCATGACAATGTTTTCTTTAGTACATATTATATTAAAGATATAATATTAAATTAAGATAATTGTTTTAAAAAAAATTAAGTAACAGATAATAAAGAAAGAAATTAAAAATATAAAATCGGATGTTTTCTTTATTAAATAAGTAAGCAAAATATATTTATTGGATAAAATTCTTTTATTGAAATTATATAATTGAAACGTATTCTAGAAAAAATGAAAGAAAAATTAAGCATGTATTTTTTCAATTAAACTCAATTTCTTGTAAATATTTTAAATTTTATATTAGTTTCCTATATATTATGGAAACTTTTAACTTGTAGCCTACATGCCAGCCATAATAAAGAACACAACTTCATAAAATTTTAGTAAATAAAAATAATTGGTTTGCTTTTAATCTAAAAATTAGAAAATTTAGATCATTTATAATTTTCCCATTTTTACTTTATTGAAACTCACAAATAACATTTAAAATAATCATTTTAAAACAAATGTTTTCAAATGAAACTATTTTATTATGCTATTAATATTTTTTCAAGAAAAAAGTTAATATAAAATTTTAATGATGAAATACAATTAAAAAAAATTAAGACTATTCGTTCAAAAGTTATATTTTTGTAGCGTAAAATATTTTCATTTATGAGAAGAAACAGATGCTGTACTATATTGTGTAAGAAAAGTCCTTGAATTAAAGATGAAACTTTATTTTATTTTCTAATTTGGAAAAAATGAAATTTTTACCACTACATTTATCATTGGAAATGATGTTTATAATTAAATAAATCAAGAATGTAGGGAAAATATTAAAAGAATTTTCTCTGTAAATAGGAAATATATTTCTGAAATTCTAAAAACAACGAATTGACTTTTCCACAAGTTGAAATCAGTACTGTTCATAACAGTTTCAATAATAAAAACTTGGTTGAAATAAACTTTTTCTTTTTTTACATCTATTGTTTCATTACTTGGTGGAAATGTTGAATAATTTTTTTGTAAACACACATCATTAACAAAGAAGTATATCAGTCATGATAATATTTGGATGCTTGTCTATTTTTTCATCGTGCTACTAATCGAGCATTTTCACTGCGAAAATGGTGGCAGAACACAAAATCCTTGACCCATTAGTTAAGTAACAGGAAACTCAAACTCGGGATTTCTACTTTCAAATATTGGGATCTACCATTGTTTCTCAGGGAATTACACTAATCAGAGTATGACTTTAATTTTGGAAGACGGATAATAGAAAAGTAGATATCATTTTAATTTTCTTGATAAAATCAGAAATCGTTGTGCTCAAAGAGTTAAAGTATATGCATATTCATAAACCTTAATGTCTCACTGTAGATGTGACATGAGGAAAGTTTGATAAGGTGTTGGTCTTATCACTTAATGGTAATTCAGAATTAGGAGATGTCTTATGATGATAAATTAATTGATGTAATAAAGTATATATTCCCTTCTCATTTACATATGCTGTTATGGAAAAATGAAGTTTTGTAAGAAAAAAATAGAAATTCAACATTTTATGTAACAAAAAACTCAACTAAATATTTTAAGTGTTTTTAATATTAGCTTAATATTCTGTACCTTACTCTTATTCAAATAATATTTATTTTAATAAGTGAGGAATTTTATCTGATAAATGATTATTGCTAGGCCTTAAAACAAAGAATTTAGCAGAGATTATTGCAAAAATGGGCACATCCTGATTAAACAACACATATGTTGTTGTTTCTAATCCCAGATGGTGTAGACTTGCTACTTCCTTAAAAAATTTCTAAAAAATTTCTAAAAATTTCTCAATTAATCAAAAATTCCAAAAATTTCTAAAAAAATTTAAAAATAGGCATGAGTATTTTAAAATCTCAGGAACTGTAAAACTAAAGGACATGAAAATAGGGTCAGTTGTTACCTGTTCATCCTTGTACCAAATACTCTCTGGAAAGTTCCACTCTCCCTAAAGATACGTAAGGGATTTGATGTGGCCACTCGAAAAGGGTAAGGAGGCCGCCTGCCTTTTTTTCTCGAAATATTGAGAAGGTGACAAAAACGGAGTTTTTCCAAAGTACCAGCGAGTTTAGGAGTGACACTCCAAAGAGCCTTTAATTCAACTTTTTTGTTTGAGGAGATTTCTTTGTAAATCAAGCTGCCATGCTGGGTGTTAGCAGAGGCCGACTTGGCCAAATAAAAAAAGAGACAAAATTAGTGATTTTGTCTCCATTCAAACCAACATAAAAAGGAATCCACTGAAAGTGTATTGTAGGCTCATCAGAAAGCCAAACAGCAAGACAATACATATAGTATTGTCATAAAGTGAAATGAAAAGTATTGTCAAGAACAAATCATGTTTTTCAAAAAATAATATGTTACGTAATAAAAAAGAATAATGTAACAAAATTTTACTTGGGATAATTGATCAAATATTGCTTATGAATTTAGTTTTCAAGCAAAGGCCAATTAATCAGTCTAATTCTGTCATGCGCTTTTCAAGCCAAAACCATATTAGCTCGTATTTTTAAATTCATTTGAAAATTTTCATAACGCTTTGCATAACATATAAAATAGTGCACTGGGCACACATCACACCATTGTAACCAACTATTAAAAGGAAAAAGAGGGACATAATTATTTTATTTTGAAAGATAACATAGAAGAGATGTTTATTTATGAGATTCTGATAAATTCTGTAACACATAACAATACCTATAATTAATTTTAAAAATTATGGGAAACTTGAGTGGTGTTTATAAAAATGAATTTGATTTGGTGCTCTCATGACTAACATTAAAATATTTCTACCATTTTAGTAGGTAATTTAACATTTTTAACCATTTTTTATGCAAAGTACAATTTAACAGTAGGATATTAAACTAGTAAGATATTTATAAGTGCGTATTGAACTCATTTCAATTCATTTTACATTTGTAATATGATTTGATACTATCATTTTTCAAATTACGATGATATGTAAGAAATTTCCAAACGTATTTTGAAACCATTTTTAAGTTAATTGAATAAAATATATAATAAAAATTTATGTTTTATTGTATTATAATTATTTTTTTAAATTTTGGAGAAAGTTTTTTTATATTGGTAAACATAAAACAATTTTATCAATTTATATTGAAGATAATCAGAATTAAATAATGAGAGGTGTTTTTATTATTAAGTAGAAAACCTTTTTTAATATTTACCATTATTTTTCCCATTTTTATAAATTTTATATTATTAATTTGAAGTGAAAATTTCAGGCGTGAATTATTAAATTACATTTAGAAATTAAATAATTTTTTAATTTTTTTAATTCATTTTTTATAAACTAATTCAAAGTTATCCTATCAATACTGAAACTTTTGAACAAAAACAACTATAACCTAAGTTTATATATATATATATATATATATATATATATATATATATATATATATGGATATGCTATAAATTAGAGTTATCATAAAAAACTATTAATGTAAAAACTATTATTAGTTATTAAAAACTATTATGTTATTAGATGGAGAAATTAAAAAAATTTTATCCACATGTTATCATTCTATATATAACGGTATATTATTGTACCCAGAAATTTTTTTATAAGAATTTAAAACCTGCAATTGATATAAAAGAAATCACAAATTTCAAAGTATTTTTTTCATTCTAATACTATGTTAATTTTTAGATTATGATATACTATAGTTGAACACTATTGACAAATATCTCCTCATCAATACATATTTTAATGTATAGAATTCATTATATTTTTATAAAACTAAACAAAAAGATTTATTTTTAGAAATATACTTTTAAAAAAATCAAAATCGTAAAACACATACTGATATAGTAATATGAAATCGGCATTCATATATTTTTAGCAAAACAATTATTTTATAATTTTACAACATATACCAGAGGATGACATAGTTTTAATGTTAGAAAGTTAATAGTTTTTAAATACTATTATAAAAATATCAACCATTCATTCAAATTTTTGAAAATAATATTTATATTTCTGATGAGTTTGGATAGTTACAATTTTCAATTTCTTAACTATAACAATTTGATATTATTTAATTTTTACAAATATGCATTTTTCAGTCTGACTAGAAAAAACTGTTAAATACTATTTATAAAGAAGTTATTTACTTTTTATGTTGCAAAGATTCAGGAACTTTTAAGAATTCTAGTTTAAGAATAATCTTTTAAGAATCTTTTAAGAATAACCTTAAAGAACATTATGAAGATAGAAAATATTTTCGTATATTTCTCTTTGTACATTGCTTTCGAAAATTCTCTAATTTGCTTCTTTCCTTTAGATTTGATGACATATATTTGATATATAAGAAGGAAAAAATTAATTCTAAATAATCAGTATTAATAAAATGCAAATTTTAAGAAAAATATTTAGTCAAACGAATTGAATGATAAACTATTTTCATAAATGAAAATATTTAAAATTTTCAAAGAATTTTATTCAATAAATTAAAAATTTTATTTAAAATCAACAAGAATTTCTAATTGTTTTATTTAGTTCAAATAATATCTGGTAAGGCATCAAAATTTATCTTGAGAAAAATTAGTCATCATTAATTAGAAATCATAATTGAAAATTAAATTTGGCATTATTGTATTCATTAATTAAGGATTTTTCTTTTTCTTCAGCGCATAAGATTAAGAATGAGATAAAAAAATATTTTGAAAGGATCAAACGAATTAAATGACAGAAATAAAGTCCCAATTGAATAATTTGGAAACTGGAAATGTAAAACAAAATGATCAACTTCGAGTGCAAATTAGTTCCGTATGGCTTTTAATAGATAAAGAATAAATAATATTAAGAATTATATAGTTTGATTATAAATTAGAAGTGATATTATAATAATATAAATAAAAAAAGAAAATATCATTTTATCACTAACCACAATAGTTTAACCGAAACCATGAATATTTTTAATTTGAAACAAAAAAGTATATGCAAAAATCATCAAAATAAACTTGAATAGATCTTTGCAAAAAATAAACATTTAAAAATAAATCTTAATTGTGCAAATTTGCCTTTTTATGCTATATTTCTCACATATAAAATTTTAATAAATGAAACATTAGATACTTTCCATCTAAGAAAATAAAATTTTAATGATTAAAATAAAATTTCAATGGTTTTAATTACTGCGAAATAAATATGTGCTGATTTTTTTTACTTTATTAATATATACTGTTTCTTATTTGAACATATTAGTTTATACAGTAAAAAAATGCTTATGACGTATCATATTGCATGAATAACTGTTGACA
>JAPDSC010155665.1:2823-22569 GCA_026290005.1 Latrodectus geometricus
CTTGATAAAAGTTATTCGATGGTCTTTTGATTAAATATTTCTTATTTTAGGTTACTTTCGGGATCAGTGCGGGTCTTACGACGGAATGTTCTACATCACAGGAGGACTCTCTGTTCTTGCTGGGTTAGCCTGGCTCCTCGAACCACTTCTCTTGAAACTAAGAGCAAAAATAAACAAAGAACATGAAACTCCACCAAATACTATGAATCCATGAAATAAATGTCATGAATAATATGAATCACTTTAAAATTTTAAAGAAACTTATTTGTATATTGTGAAGATGATTTTAAATATTTATATATACATATATATATATATATATTATTTTGGAAAAATATAAGGGAATGCTTATATAAAAACGGACTATAAATAATTTCTCTTAGAAATATTTACCAAAATAATATAAGTCTTGCAATATAAATACTTTCTTTTAATATACTGCTAGTTAAATCAATTTTAAAAACTTTTTGATTGTTTTTACTAACATTAATGTCAGTGATTTACTACTTGTATATTTTATACTTAAAAGTATTAAAAAATATTGACTTATGTTTTTAGTGATACTTATTTTCGAAATTAAACGAAACATGCACAAACTTATTAATTAACATGTAATTGATTAAAATTTTAATTTGAATTATTAACCTTAATGATGATAAAAATTATTGATACCTGTGTAAAATCTCATTGACCATGAAAGTTTGTGAAAATATCTCAAAATTGATCCTGAATCATTTCAAATTGTTCATCAGTTCGTATTCAATGAATATTAAAATATATATAAAAATCATGTGATTAAAGGAAAATGTTGCACAGTGTATTTGCAAAAAATAACTAAACATAATGGTATTTTCTATTCATTGTTTTATACACAACAACAAAAAAGCTATTTAAATGAAAAACCTAAGAAATATAATATGTAAAAAATAAAAATAAACTGCATTTAACAGTTTCTTTTTGCATCAATAATAAATTAATTTAAGCGTTGTCAAAATAAAAATATTGGAACCCTCCATTTCAATTGTATCTTTGTTTTGTAACCTCGTAGTGGATAGCCATAAGATTTAAGTTCTAATTTTTGCTGTTGCAACTCAAATGTTTCTTTGATTTCAAGTAAAGTTTCATATCATGTTCGGTAAAACATTTTTTAGATGTCGGAAGCCCATATATATATATATATTTGAAAATACTTATTAGTATTCTGTTATTATACTTGTTAGTATTATCGTATTCTGTTCTGTAGTAGGTAGGCTCCAAATGTGTTTTTCATTTTATGGTGTAAAAGATATTAAATAACTATTAGAATTTAACTCTTGTTTTAAGAAATACAAATTTTTTTAATCTAAGTATGAACTATGTATTTGGCATATAATTTTCTGTTGTTAGTGAAAAATATTATTATCAGGTGTCATTTTTTTTTCGGATCGAGGAGTAATCGAAATATTACACCTGTTCCTAATTTTAAATACATTATATTATTATTTGAAAAACTTTTGTCAAGTTTAGATCCTTTAAATAAAAAATGAGAATGGAAGGTATAAATTGTTCAGTCTCAAGAATTTCAAAAATATTCTAACTACTCAAAAACATAAGAATTTTCCTCAAAGTGGTAGAAACCAAATTTTCGTTGTCTCTGAAATATCTATTTCTATAAGCGTTGACAAAAGACAGTTATTTTACTACTGATATAGAAATAGATCTATGTTATTGTCAAGACTGATTACACTAAAATCTTGCATTTTACCATATGTACAATTTCTCATTTTAATTAAACTAGAAGGGCTGGTTTGAATTTTTCAAAACAACCGCAGTAGATCATAATAGTAGGATGCATGCAGGGTGTTTTCGTGAAAATGATAAAAAATTTCAGCGATTATTGACACACCAGGGCAATCAATTTTCATGTGAGGATGTGAAGTCTAGCATGAAACATAAATATGTTAATGAGTTTTAAGATTTTGGCTCGCCAAACATTAAGTCGCACTATTGCAATGATTCACTTGAAAAAATTCCACATGAATGTACCCTGGGGAAGTTAAAGCCATGAAAAATCTATAGAAGAGAAATATACATATAATCTCTTCTGCAAATTACATTTGTGTACATAGTGTTATTTTTTTACCAGTACGTAATTACATAATATTCCATCCAGTTAGCCGTTTTAATACTTTCAAGTAGGCTTTCAGAAACACCAGCAGCTTTGTGTTTCATTTTAGACAACCTTTTGATATGAAAATTGTTTGTATTAATGAACATCCATCGAATAAACATTTTTTTTTCATTGCTCGTAAAATTCTTCCTACTTTTTTAAACCCCTTATACATGCAAGTGATTATTTATCTGCATAACAATTACAGCTCTTAGTTCGTAAACTTTACTTATATCATACATTTTTTGCTATGTATGTTTTACATTGTTACTTTATTTTAAATCTCTTCTGAACATTACATAAACACTACATATAGTATTATATTAATTTCCAGGATGATCATATTTAATTCAATTAATAAATTTTTACTTCGGAGCTATGTTTTTCATTTTATCTTTGATTTTCTTATTTAACTTTCATTTTTATCAGAAAAACAAAGTTTATAATGGAACATACGTTTCGATACCACTTTACAGATACAAAGCTTCCAAACTTGAAAATAATATATTTCATGAAAGCAACAGAATTAGAAAAATTAACTAAGATTGAGTTCTAACTTGTAGCATGTACATAGTTGATCGCTGAATGCCTAGAGCTTTCTATTGAGCGACCACCTCTAGTAATGCTTGAATAATTAGCAAATGTTTTGGGTGTCGTAATTGACATTTTCTCTACTATTATTATCTTCTTGTACATCATACTCTTTTCAGAGTAACATTCATAGAACCTTCAAACTTTTGCATTATGTCTATAAATGCATTTGCGTACATGAGTACATTCCCTAAATTTTTTCGATTATTTTATGTATATGGAGAATTGTTGGAGCTCCACTTTGATTCGGATAAAAGAATTTTGCGATCAATGCTCGTACTTTTTTAGTCAAAGACATATTTACTGACAACCAATCATATCACCTTTGTAGTGAAATTCAACGAGATATTCAAGAGTTGCACAAATTTTCAATCAATACAATATCATCGATCGACGCAATTTCAAGCACAATACAATTATAATCTATATAATTTTATGCAATAAAAGTAAACCTTTCCGAATAACTTTGTATTTTAGAACAGTTTTACAATAGTTGTATTTTACGATAAAAAGCGCATAAAGCTCATTAATTAATTTCATTTTTTAGCCAATCATAAAATACAATACATTATATTATATTGTAAAAAAGAAAATTAATTTTAAAAATCTACTGATGTTCAATGCAAGTTTAATGTTTCTTAGCAAAAATTATTTTTATTTAATTCTTTTTTACATCCAGATGTTAAATAAGTGGGTAAGTTTACACATAAGTCTATTTCAAATGATGAAATTTATATTATTTTAAATAAAAACGAATTAAAAAAAATTTTGGAAAATTGATTAAAATGGTCTATTTTGTACAATTATTTTATTCATCATAATTTTCCAGATGTCATCGGAAGTGATTTATGTAACATGTCGCAAGTAAAACTGTAACTGCTATTTTACTTACTCATGTAATTAACAATTGAAGACACGCGTGCGAAACACGTGTACGACGACGAGCCTAACCAGGAATCAGGAACAACTCTTTTAACGGCGATTCCTTTTAAATGAGATCCTCTGCCTTTTTATGGGATATTATCAACTAATTTTGTTTTCGGGAATATTATAATTGTTATAAATACCCCACGAGAAAAATAACAGATATATCTTAAAGTAAACTCTTGACCGGGCGTCTTTCTTGCGTTCGAACTTCATCTGTTCAAACTCTCCACTCTTCTCACTTGCTGAAGTCTAAACTGGTTCCACATATACTTTTTATTTTCCAGCGCGAATTCTACTTCAAATAGGCAGTACCCCCTTTCAAATGATTACAGTTGCTATCCACAAAAAATATATATGCTATGTACACTTGTGATCAGCACACACATGCATATTTAAATTTTACAGTGCCGCAATATATTTAATGTTAAAATATTTTCTAAGAAAATCTATGTAATGATATGAATGACATAATCCAAAAATTATTAACCCTTTTTTTGCTTAGAAAATTAAATGAGAGGAGCAAAGTTATCTCTTGATTATCCACGAGCAATTTATCTTTTCAGGTTATCCGCGATATCTCAATTTGAAAAATTCAATCCTTACTATTTTAGAATACATAAAATCAGGGAGAGAAACTTCTGAATAATTTTCTATGTAAGCAAATAAATTTATAAATTGGTAAGAGTTGCATAATTGGAATATTCCTCAAATAATAAGTATATTCATAGAATTTATATATTATTGGGAATATAAATCGTCTAAATAAATATTTGCATTTATTTGTCCTATTTTAGAATAAACTTTTCGCTTATCTCCGAATTAGCAACAGATGTAGCATTCAATTCGGCAAATAATCGGTAGTTTATTAAAGTCTACCCTATTAATATTGAATTTATTAAATGTAAACATTAACTGAAAATATATAAATAAAGATAGCAAGCATTATAATAAAGTTAGTGGTTTCGTTAAAAATATTCACTCTTATACTGTTATTGATTTTAACTTACTATTGAGTTTATGAAATGTATTCATGTAAGAACACATCAATATTCTTCAATTGGCTGAACAATTCAAATAAATTTGCAGAATATTGCTAACAGAAAGTAAGAAATTTTGTAATCTTTTTTTATTTTATTTTTAATAAACCTGTTAACTCTAAAACTTTTGTAAAATTCGTAATAAAAATTGAAAACAATGAAGACGTAATATTAACGAATTTCATACAAAAACTTTAAAGTATGTACAAACATTCATAACATATTAATATTCCTAAACCCCCCAAAGTTGCTCTTTCTTACATTTCAATAGTAATGGATTAAAAAATTATAAATTATGAATAAATGTAATCAAATTAAAATGTAAAAATCTGCAAAACATTTTACAACACCGATTTCATTTAATAATCTTAAAAAAAGCAAGATTAATATTGAATGGAATAATTAACGAATGCATTTGTTATTGTTTTTATTTTATAATTAGCATTTATCCCAGCAAATTATTTTTATCGCTTTCAATGTTTTAAATTTTATGTAAGAAAATTATTCTAAGATTTTAATTAATATTTATATTCAATTAAATCATATTTTTTAATTAAGAAATAACCTTACAAATATTTTTCTTCTTTTTTAATCTATAAAATGGAGACTTATTTTTCTTATAAATTTTTATTTTGTTCAATTTAAAATTTATACAAAAAAAATTCTTTTCTTTTTTTGTTAGTTAAATGAGTTTTACATAGTTATTAATTCATAAATTATTTAAGAATTTGTGTAACAATTACTCTAGAAATCATTTGCAGTCCTTTTATTTGAAATTTTCATTTAAATATAAAGTTTGATTTTTTAAATAACTAATTTTTAATTATATTTATGCTTAAAACTAAGTCTAGACATAAAATTGCATTTAGGCATAAATCACATTTAAGAAGTTCCTATAAATGTTTGTGTTAAACTTATGAGGTAGGAACTACATTCCTATAAATTTTTCATCCAACACATTTTAAATTTTTGTTTGTATCATAGACTCCAATTTAAAATTATATTTTATAATGCAGTATTAAATATTTCCAAATTGAGTTCATTTTTAGGGTCAAGTACGTTCTAGACGATGGCGCCATCTATACATTAAAATATGTAGGAGAAATAAAGTTGAATTCTGAGTATTATCCCAATAGTTTGAAGTTTATAAAAGGAGATATTTCAAATCGTACCTAAATGAATTAAAATTTACAGATACTGATTTTTTTAGTTACTTTTCTTAAATCTAATTTGTTTTATTTTCTATAATGATCAAATTAAAACTTTGACATATGTTATCCTTTATTTCAATTTTTGTTTTTGATATAGATACATAAAACATTTATTCTTAAAATTCACTGTGAACATACTCCAGAATTTTATATTCACAAATTTTATAATCTATTAATGCATCATAAATTTATGCAAATATATTACAGAATTAATATAATTTATAAAAAAAAAAATTATATAAATATTGAAATAAAAATTGGGAAATGAAAAATTTTACTGAAAATTTACTATGCATACCAAAAGAAAGTATATTATACCACAAATGCACATATAAAATCTTTTCGACATGCATTCAATTTGGCTCACAGTGTGATAGTACAACAAAAATTTAATTTCTTAAATTTAAAGTGAAGCAATTCTCTCTCTCTCTTTGTCTCTTTTTATGGCGGAATTTATCGGAATATTTTAAAATAGTTATTAAGTAAATAAATTTATGTTTAAATATTTTTTTTGTAATTGTGCAAGAATATTTTACTGCTATATCAAATAGAGTACTCGATTTCAAAAATAAAGCTAATAAAATAAATAATTAAATATTTCAAGAGTCCCAAACTTGAATAATTATTTTATTGTATTCAAATCTCAAACCAGTATTCTATAATTCATAATTTTAAAAGAACACGTTAAATATATATTGCACATATTACATTTTAGATTAAATTAAATAGTCAGAGATTGAACGTATTTTTAATAGATGTTTGTAAGGGATGGCATTATACTTGGTTTTTTTAAAGATTTTGATTCAATTATCTTAAAATTTGATTCGATTATTAGGTATCAATTCTTCAAATAGTTTCAAAAGTGGCATTAGATTTTGAATAGCTTAAAGTCATTGGTAATATAAAAATATACTTCAAACATAAACCAAAAACTACGGTAACATATTATATAAAGAAGTGGTAGGGTTGATGCCTTATCTTAATATACAGTATCTAGGAAAACATAATATTATATTCGAAATGCTTGTAGCTTACAAAATGAAATTGAATCATTTTTAAAATTCACCATTGAAGGAATAATTTCTCTAAATATGTGTGCACAATACATTCCTCAGATAAAGCATGAAATATTCGAATTTTAAATTAAATAAATATTTTATGATAAAAATTGATAAAAAGATTTAAATATAGAAGAAAAAGCTACTGTTATTTTCAGCTCTATTTATCCATGCATACAAAAGTTGAGGCAATTAATATATAAATTTATTTTGAACTTCAAAATTTAATGTTTACTTAAGCAATCATCGAAAATTACAGTTTTTAAAGATGTTTTTTATAAAAGATTAGTTGCCCTAAACAAAAATAAAAACGCTCAAAGAATTAAAAATAAATTTTTAGTGTTTACTGTATTTGTTATATTGTACATGTAAGCACAAAGTTTCTTTAATATGCCGCCGCAAGACGAGGTCAGACTTCGTTTACAAGAAAAATGATTCTACTGAATTTCCAATGAATGCAGTTCGATTTGTAGTTATTTAAGGTGTGGCATGTTGCCAACGGCTTAGCTAATTACAATTCAGATGACTTATTTTCAAATATTGACACATGAAAGTTTATTTACAATTTCAATTTTCAACTGTTGTGATTTCTAAGAGGCATGTGTTTCAAATCTTTGATCAATGAAAAATCCTAAACAATACACAAAATAATTTATGACCAGTGCAAGAATTTAGGCTTCAGCTGCAAGTGTCATTGCAAAGCGGAAATGTATACAAATTCTTGACACGCAGATTTCATCAATTCATAATATATGTCAGGAATTAGCATCAAATAATACTCTGATAAAAAAATATTAAAATATGTCGTTCTTATTAGCAAATTGTTTTGGATAATTATCTGAGAAAGTAAAATTTATATTTTCCATAAAATTTGTATCAGTCTATTATTGTAAACTTATCTGTTAAAGGTACAATAAATTTACATTGCAAGTAAAATATCGTATCGTTTTTACCTTACCAAAATTCTAAACAAATAAATTATTAGAATTACTGACATTGAGGCTTGTTAGCTATTTTTAATTATAAATTAATATATAAGTAATTTTTAAATATATGCATACTATTTATATATAAATGTAAATACTTTTATGTATGTGTAATTAAGTGTAATAATGTAATGATTGGATTTCTGATTCGATGATTCATGTAATTATAAGTTTAATTATGTCAATAATCTGCAAATGATAAATGTACAAACATTCTATTGTGTATATATATATATATATATATTTCTTTATTTATTTTAAAGATTACTTAAGAATAGACAGTAATTTTGTCCACCATCTACATTTCATTGAAGATGGTGTAAAAAATTATAGGAAAAAAAACGTTAAAAAAAATTTACAATGCAGAAAATGATGTGAAATGATATGCAAGACTTCATTTTCTAAATTGTTAGTAGTTAATTAATTTATTTTTATTAAAATAACTATTACATCGAGTTTCCAACTAGATTTTACTACCTATTAAACAAATATTTATTAAGTAAATAAAAAAAATCATAAATTGGGGTATTAGAAACTTACTTCTAAAATAAATTTTCCATCTCTGGGGGAAATATGTAATCCAAGTCACAAACAAACTGAATTAAAAGGGATATACATGTGTAGCTCAAATATGGCATAAAATATTAAATATATCCCATACTTTGGCTGTTTTATATTAGCTATTAATTTCTTGTTAAAGTGAAGATAATACTTTAACGTTAAATTAATAACTAATTTCCATACATTATTTAAAATTAGTGTCGAATAATAAGACATTTGCAAAAATTAATACTTTTTAACACGTCTCTACAGACATAATTAGGAAATTAATTTACATTTGCATTTTAGAGAAAAAAGAATGCAATAAATTTAATAAGCCATGTTATATGTCAGTGATAAATACCGTTAAGAAAACCTTTGCTAATATTTTTATAGAAATATATATATTATTTTATTCAAGTACAAAGATGCTTTAAATTCTATACTTTATTTATAGAATTTTTATTTACAGAAAAATTTGTTGGAATTCGATTACTATTATATTGAGATTTTAGCAAATTATTGCAAAGAAGCACATATGTGTTTTGTCTTTGTAAATGAATTTTTTTATACTTATTCTCAGCACTTTCTCGAAGTAATTGTTACTGCCAAGTAAGTTTATTTATAATAAAAGAAAATAATTTAGGTATAAATCTGAGAGTCTTTTATGTATAAACGAATTTAAAAACTTTGCCAGATTAGTAAATAATTTGATATGTGACAGAGAAAACTGTAATAGCTTATAGGAGAAATACGTCATTGGAAGTGAGGAATGTCTACACTAAATCCGGCAGATCCAAATTACGTCTCGCGTGTCAAATCTAGCCCCCCCCCCCCCCGACAACTTATCTCTTTATCGTTGTTTTTGCTGTTGCTGTGATAAGTTGGATAAGAAAAATCTCAGAAAAATAGTATCTGGGTTTTACGTATTTGTAGAACAAAGCTTAACTACAAGTGTCCACTTGTAAAAAATTTTAATGAGATTTATGTAAAGTTCATTTTCCACTGATTATAGTTTGTAATTTACTTATGCCACTTAGTAAATGATTTGAGACAACACTTTGTGAAAGTGGAGACATTGTGTACATCACTTTGAAGAATGTTCTTATTCACATTTAGCTAGTACCCAAAGCAGGTACTACCTAAATGCATATTTCGCGTACATATTTCTTATAATCCATGCACTGATTTTAAAGACCTAAAAATGTCCGTTCATGTTAAAAAATTAAATGTTCGTTTATGAGGTATTTATTGTAAAAAACATTCAAATGATCACTAAATTACTGTTCACATTAGAAGGACATAACAATTAGACATAATTTTTTTAATAATACAGAAATAACAAAGTTACTTAAGACATGTAGACTTAAGTCTACATGTTTCATAAAATATTTATAAATCAAATTCAATAAGTCTTTCCATATTTTTTAAAAATTATTTAGTTACAAAATCTTCTTCACACATGAAATAAAAATATATATGGCTAAATAGTCATTTTCTTTAGTATTAGGTCTTTTCTAACTATAAATGAAATAATATATTTAGTTTTAACTGAATATCTTTTTCATTGTTTCAGTGTTCTGATTTAATAATAGATCACTTATTGCCATTTAATCTAACATTTACTTTAAACTAATCAGTATATTAAATATTGTTATTTAGTTACACTGAATAGTTGCCAATTTTTTCCTGGAAATATAAAATAATGCTGCAAAAAGTTGTTGAGTTTTAGTCAAATAAAAATAATTACATACAACGCTGAAATAAAAACTTATTTAAATAATATATATACACTCATTACAAATTCAGTGAGAGTATAATCTCATGCGTTTACTGAGCCCTTATTCAATATTTTACAAACAGAATGTTCGCTATAATACCATTTTACAACAAGTGGCTCACAAGAATACAGGAATCCAGTGGCAGCTGAGATTCCACCCAGGAGATAAAACATTTTGTCGTAAGAGCCGAGGTTATCCCGAAAGTGACCTAAATAAATGAATATAAAAATATTGCAGCTTTCTATTGGAAATTAAATGGTATTTTATTGTTGAAAAGTAAAATGGAAAATCACTTAGTCAATTAACTTGGACAATAATTTTAAAAAAAAAAATTTGTAACTAACATTAAATGTTAGTTTCTTGGAATAAAATTGTCTTTAAATATAAAACTTACATATGAATTATTCTTTCTACCTATTTATTATTTTTTTAATTTATGGTTTTCAAAATGTAATGTAATGTGGTATCAACTTATATATTAAATGTAAAAAATGAAAATTTTTACGAAACTGAGAAAATATTTTCTTATAACAATCCTTGTTGTAATATTAAAAAATAAAAAGTTACGAACTTCTTCTACATTTATTGAATTGCATCATATTGCCCTTAATAAGAGGCTCGCCATCGACTGATGGACCAACAAGACATTCTGAGATGATGTTGATTTTTATGATCCACGTACCTAAAATGTGGCTTAATCCCCAATCGTCATTGAAGGTTATTGCGAGACAAAAAATTAAAAATAGTTCGTGATACAGAAACACCTGCCAACCCCTGCCTTACATCAACTACTCAAGTTAAAGTGACTCAAATATTGTCTCATATACACAAGCAATATTGTAAATTAACAGTATAACCACTTTATTTCCAAATATAATAATAATTACATCAACAAACGAACTAATAATAGAACACGGGCAACAGAACTAATACATAACAAGAAGAGTGTAGATATTGTCTGGGAAATTTCCTTGTTACGCCTAACGCCATCTACACAGGTTTAACAGGTATGGTAGCTGCAATTATAGCCCCTAGAACAATGCAAATGCATATACACAAGAAAATATTATTAGTTAGCAGTGCAAATGCGTTAACTTAAAAATTGAATTAATATATTTATCGAAAAGTTTAGCTTGATTCTTACTTATTCTTACTTTTATATTAAAATATTTCAAACTTTTTTTAAATTCGAATTGTGGAATTTCTTTATGAAAAAAATAATCTCGGCGATTAAAGTTTTTTTTTTTTTTTAAATTTTTAAAAGATTTTTAATCCATAATTTACTTTAATTTTTTAAATAAATAAATAAAGCATATGTTTTACCAATTACTAAAGGAATGAAAAGAGAAAGTATTCCAGACATAAAACTAAGTCCTCCAATGGCAAGAATCTGCACATTCCTTGGTACATACTTGTGGATAATTACAGGGAATAAAACTATAATACTTCCAGATGACATTCCGTACATAAATAAGATAATTGTGAAGTCGGCGAAGGATGTAATGATAGGAAACAGTTCAAGAAATATTCCTTGAATAATGAATAAACACATCGAGAAATTTGCCAATGAAAGAAAACCTTTGTCTGTTACCCAACCAAAGCAAAGTCGTCCTGTAAAAAGATAATTATTTTTATTCACATTAAACAAAGTAAACGTATTGTGAAATATAAATAAATAACGAGAGAAAATTTGAATGCGAAATATCTTTATAATGAGAGTAAATATTAATTTTGGCATGTCTCGTTTTTTAGAATTTGTTATTTGTAAAGTACAATATAAAATATTTCAGGAAACTTTCTTACAAATGCAGACATTCCTTATTTGTTCACTTAAAATTTGATATACAAATTATAGATTACCAAAATTATACATAGAGGAGTTACACTACAATTAGAAATAATTTTTGGTGTTCACAAATTATGTAAGAATAGAAAAAATTTGAAGGACATTGACAAATTTTAAAAGCAATTTATTTTAATCCATTTATTTGAATTTGATACTGATATAAATGGTAGATTGTATTGCAATAATAAATTTATGTTTAGTTTTTGAATAATATAGGATAAATTTTATTTTTAGACTGTTTATTATTAGTGATTATTACAGGAATATTAAGAGAGAAAAGAACATATTCTAATATGAATTTAGCCACTAATGACTGAAAATAACGGCGTTTTTTATATTTTAATTCCTATGATTATTTTTTATATTTAATTCCTATAATTCCTATGATGAACTCACCTAAAAGATCGCCGATTGATATTCCATAAATTAGATATTTTCCACTCGTACTGGGCATTCCTTTGTCAAGAGCGTAATCAACAACGACTGAGAGTACAATAATTAAAATGAATTGATATACGCTCACACCGATGCTTACCACAACGTACATGGGATTCGTGTAAAACAAAATTAAGGTTTTCAGTTCTTCCTTGTAAGTGCTTGGAGCTCTTTTGCTACTTGTTGTACTCGATGAAGGTAATTGGTCCATTTCTGAGCTGGAATGTGCTCTTGCCTCGGTGGATGTTATCATCTATAAATAATTTAATCGAAATAAAATAAAATTGTATTGCATAGTTTTATTAATATTTTTCAGCTTTAGAATCAAAACAATAAATTTTTTCCAAAAATAATTGTGGCAAATTATCCAATAACTTTATAAAAATATAATAGATTTTAATATGCCTAATTTGAAATTAAAGGAGGGGATATATAATTAACGCGTTCTGCTCAGAAAGTGCAAATAAAATATTCCACTCTAACTTCTTTTATCTCAGCAATCACAACAATTATTAAAAATTTGAATTTCATTCCAAGAAAACATTTATGATAACAGTTTCCAAGAAAGTATTCATGTCTAATGAAATATTTAATTTTACAAATGTAAAACTGAAGATTTTAAATGGTACTTAGAAAACGAATATTTAAATAAATATATTTATATAGGAATAGAAATACCTTATGTCTCAAATAATTATGTAAAATCATAAAGTCAAATTTCTAAACATTTTGTGTAAATAAGTGAAGAAAATAGTATTACTTTAAATAAAATGACGTAGGAATGTCACCTGATTTCTAATTACTGTAGAAAATATTATATTGTAAGATTTGGGCAAACTTTTCAATTGAAAGACTACTTCAAGGATTGGCCCATGCAACTTCCAATCTACCTTTCGCCAAACAAGTATTGAATATATTGAGCTCTAAGTCAAATACAGAATACATTTGATTTGTTTTTTTGCCAAGGATGTAGTAAGAAACACCTTTAAAATACTTGATTGGGAAACACTGAGAAATATTCTAAACGTTGACTGCGAAATATTGCTTTAAAGATTTACTTCGTTCAAAGACCTTCGTCATTACAAATTATTTGGATAAAATGCGAAATTTAACCTGATCCAATCTGAGATAAAACTAGGAGGAATTACTCAAACAATGAATATATATTCTTCAACTGTTTCATTTCAAGCTACAGATAATTATTTTGCAACATTTTACGAATTATCATGATGTTAATACAAGGCATGATTTCAATGCTTTTATGCTACAAAATATTTTATTTTGCAAACATATTTTAATCCTCTTTTCCAATTTTTAAAATTTTATTACATTTATAACACATTATATGATTTTACTTGTGTATTTATTATACAAATATTTTTCAAATTTCATATATATAAATAAGTAGTACTGTGTCAAAAAAATGTAATATTAGGAAAAGCAAAATATACTGCTTTAATACAGAATGGAAAGAGCAGTTTTTTTGTTTACAATGATAAACATAAAATGTGTGTACTATAGATGTCATGCATGTGTGTGCTGTATGTGATACATATGTCTCACTTGCAAAAAAGGAAAATGTAGAAAGGCATCTCAAAAGCTTGCATGGAGGTTCTTATACGGATTTTCCGTTCAAAAGAAAATTGCAAACAAATGTTGAGCGAATTTAAAATACAAATAATTGGACAATAATCACATTTTATAAGCTATCTAAACTTACAGGTAATTGTAATATCATAAAGATTTTCATTTGTTTAGTACGAGTATATTTTTACAGCGAGCCAGGAATTTACAAGAATAAAAAAAATTCGAATCAAATGTTGAAATTTGACTTTAGCTTTTGTGTTGATATAACAAGCCGTCTTCATGAATTAAACTTAAAATTGGAAAAGGAAAATCAAGCAGTACTAGAATTGATTGGACTTGTTGATATATTAAAAACAAGTTAAAGCTAATAGCATCCCTACTTGACAACGAACGAACTAAAAATATTTTTGACGAGTTGATTAAAAATGAAGGTAAACAAAGAGAAATATATGGTATTTTTTATAAAATAGTATAAAAAGAGTATAACTTCATATAAAATTTGTGAACGTTTTCAAGAATTTTTTAGATTTGAACCAATTGTTAAATAGATGTGTTACTCATTTGGATGTAGATGCAGAAAAAATAAATGTAAGTAATATACTTGTATTACCGTTATCTCTTGAAGAAAAATAAGTTTTTTTAAAATAACGTAATTTAAAAGATCTTTGTTAACTAAACAATAATTTTTGGATTCTAATAAAGGAAGTAATGTATCGTAATTTTTTTTTTAAAAAAAATTGCTTTTAATTTAATATAGTTCTTTGGCTTAATCTACCGTGTAAATGAGCAATTTTTGACAGTGAACATAATTAAGTCAACATATTGTACGTTTCTCATAGACACCACTTAGAATCCAGTGGCAGATTAGTATTAGTAATTATATATTGAAGTATACAAAATTGGCGAGCAGTATGCAAATAACGTTTTCTTATTAAAACAACAAAAGCTAGTTTTAGGTGAAAATAATTTTTTTTAGTCAATAAATTTTAAATTGCTTTATAATAAAAGTCTCTCTCACACACACACAGTTGGTATTATTATATTAAGTTGGGGGAAAAGAAATCCATTATTTTTACGTGAACTTTATATAACTTCTTTTGGATTCGCTTTGTAAAAAGGTTTAAAACAGCTTTCATATAGATTTTTAGGTCTTGCGCGTTACGACTGCTGACATGCGGTTAACTTCGATCACTTTTGATATTTTGTAGACATTTTCGACGATGCTGTATCCACATGCGAGGTGCATCTCTAACATCAAAAATACCCGAACGGAATCGACGGAACAAAAATTGTACGTAACTGGTTGACACAGTCTTATATAGGACGATAAACACCTTTCACAATTTTAGCCACCCGGCTATCTTTTTCGCCGTTACAAGAGAAAAACGAAAATGTATCGAATTTTCTGTTTGTTGTCTTCCATTTTTAAAACCTTGTACTCGTAACTGAATGAATCAAACAAAAAACCGCAAGAGGATATTTTAGTGTCAAATATCATCTTTCTAATGAGCATAAATCTGAAATTGTTTGATTGATACCTCACGAGATATCGATCACTACAGACGTCTACCGAAAAAATAATGGATTACTTTTTCCCCAAACTAATATTTGTATCTATTATTATATATTATGCTTGTATATTGTGTTTTCTATAAACGTGGTTTTAAACGGGCTAAGTTTTTTTTATTGTAGTTATTAAGTAAAAAAATTTCCGTATTTATCACTAGATTAGAATAAATATTACAACTCTTATTTTTTTAAAGAATATTGTTTTCAAGATATTTTTTGCACATATAAATTGTATTACGCATTGGTTGACAAATATTTGTTTTTAATGGTAAATGGAAAATGTATATGTTGCAAAAATGCATCAAACTAAAAGTGACTTTCTGGAGAATTTTTAATTTTTTAACTAAATCTGTTTATATGGAAAGTTGAGGAATGTGCTTAAAGCAATTTATGTCGCGATGTTGCATCATTTTCTTCAATTGTAAAAAATCGCATTTGAACCTGCAAATGCAAATCAAACTGACATTTTCAACTTTGTTCAAAGTTAAAAATTACTGTATACCTGAACAAAAACTGCTGCATTTATCGTTAAAAAAGTTCTTGTTATCATTCAACAATCATTTTTTATTTGCCTTGTTCTTATGTCTTCAGATTTGATAATTTTTTAATTTTTGTTGTGCTCTTCTTGGATTCACTTGTATAACAAGAATAATCGTTATAAATATGTGTCAATTCATATGCATTTCATTGATGCGAGAAATGTTGTTTAACATTGAGAAGCCTAGGTCATTTTATAACAACAGGATATTAAATTTGATAAAAATTATATTAAACAGTTACATATAGATTAATGTAGCGAGTGAATTAATGATCCTTAATATATCATCTGTTATTTAAGTAAACTATATTCGATTAAAAAGTTATGTTTCAATGATCTCTTTTCAAGGATTTTCCAATCTTATGAATCACACATGGGATAATACATCAAAGGGATGATTACGAGATCTGATTATGAGATGAATTTTTCCTTACTAGATATTTAAAATATTTCTTAAAGATATCAAAGTTTTTAGCTAAAGGAAAAAGTATCTACGATCATACTATTATCAGATTCATGGTGAATAAAAGAAGGTATTGCATTACCGAAGATTCAAAATTAGTGTCACTGGTTTCCCCACTCCGATTTGAAGATATCGGAGGATCTGCATAATTATCAGTCTCACTTGAGTTTTCATTGTTATAAATGTCTATTCCTGTTTCTAAACTTTTCGTTGAAGAGTTCTTTGGGTCCTTACTTTGGAACGATAACATTTGCAACTGCTCTCCCGGATCTACACCAAGCGTAGTGGCTCCAGCAAGTATCGACTTGCCAACGAGCAGCTCCTGTTTCTCCTGTTCTGCTGTTAGCATCTTGCTTGCAGCTGGATACTTGCCTCGTTTTATTGCTTCTTGCTGAACTTCTAGAATATGATGCCAGTTGTTAATTAAAAGTTAATTATAACTTTATTAATTATAGTAATTTTTTAGCTAAGATCAGCAGCAAATTTTTCTAAATATTAGAAAGAAAGTTAACATTTGTCAAACAATAAACTTTTTTCCACAGTAAACAGCAAAATATACTACATATGTGTGATTCTCGTAGAACTTTAATAACTCTGCAGGAATTTGTTTCTTAATTTTTTAAAGAATTATATTGAACAAATATTAAATTTTAAAGAATAAGTATTTTTTTAATTACTTAAATCAAGGTTTGTTTGTATTAATATTATTTAGATGATTAGGAAAAATGTTTAAAAGTAATCTTTAAATTATTTAACGATATAAAGCGCACTACAATGTATAGAAAATAAAACAAAATTGTAAAAGATGTGCATTTTTTGATAACTCTAAGTGACTTTTTTAATTTCTAAGCACTGTATCAGGCCATGAAACATTCTAACATAATTTTTTACTTAATAGATGTACCCAAACCAATTTTCTTACTGAATTACAGAATAAAAAATGACTCAAATTAAAAACTCTGATGAATTATATCTGTAAGACTGAAAGCCAGAAAATTTTAGAATGTAATTTTTTGTTCCAGATAATTTCCCTAATGATTCAATTCTTTATAAAATTGCTAATATCGACTTAAAGAAAAAATAGTGTTAAACGTGTTTTCTAATATATAGACGGATCGCTTCACATTTTTCAAATGCATTGTTACATAAATTCTTTCGCTCTTTCTTTCTTTATTTTATTATATTTTATACGTTATAATTCTCTCTTTTATAAATAATATATATTTTTGCCATAATGTAAAAATATTTTTTTAATAAAAAACTATATTTTTAAATGATTCTTCAATTTTTTTTTCATCACTTTGCCATTTCAAATGAATTTGATCCAAAATTTGCTTTATGTGAGAGTCGATTACAAAATCACTTCAACAATCTCATAAATTTAAATTTCTGAATTAAAATTTAAATTTGGAGTTCTATATTCAGAGAATAAAAAATACCAATCATTTTCAAATAAAATTAATTAATAGAAAATAAGTGTTCAATAAATAGTTCTATTACAAAATTAGTCTTTTTTTTTTTTTTTTTGAGATCAAGTGAAATATTCATCTTTTATTTTCATCTTAGATCATCTATAATTTCCTTAGATCATTCTCTTAGATCATCTATAATTAAAGATCATATATAATTTACATGAAAATGAGCCGAGTTTTTTTTCATATATATGTTCTGCTATTCAAAATGTTTTATTTGAAAATAATTATAGCTGTTGGAATTTTAAAGTAATTGACATTTATAAGATATTCAGGCATACTTAAATAAAATGTACTTAGCAGTAACAAAAAATTTCTTTTTGTAAAACAAAATTACAAATGTTTGAAAGAAAAATCAAATATTTTATACTTATTCCTTTACAAGATACTGAAATATGTTTTTAATTTTTGTTTCTAAAAATTTAGGATTCATGGAATTTTTACAAATATATTTATAATTTCAGTTTTCTTGGAAAACATTTCACAAAATATTTCTTGCTTAAGAAGGCTTAAGTTACTCTTCAAAATTTCTAACATTAAAATTTCCGAATCTTCCATATATTTTTGATTACTATTGCTGTCTTTTCATCATTAATTAGTTTAAAAAAATTGTCTCTGTTAAATGATATTTTTTAGTTTTTAGTCATTAAATATTTTTATTGTTATTAAATGTTAGTAAAATAATAAACACTTAATTACAATTATATTATTTACTTTTGTACCTTAAAAATTTTAATTTTTAAATCTCTTTTTTTTGGAGTGAAAACTGAATGTATTTTGATATCTTATTTCATCATCAGTACCATAATTTTGTGTTGGTGAATAATAGTTGACCAAGTAATGTATCCAATGTACGCATTCTTATATGCTTAGAATCATTGTACAAAATAATTATTGCGTGTAAAACTAGCTATCACGTGCTTGTCTTACCGTTATTAGTGATGAGAAATGTATTACTATTCGACACGCAAACGCACACAAAATTTACTTCAATATCATACACCGTAATTATAAAATTAATCTACATTAATTAATTAATCCTAAATAGGTACTTACTTAACCTCGCATATTTCTTGGGATATCTTATCCATGGGGGTGTTTTAAGAAGCAGCCCAAGTGGTATCACATGCAGCATTATACCACCCAAAATGAGAAATGATCCAGGCAAGCTGTATTCCTTAAAAGTTGATTCCAAAATAAAAGGAAATATGACACTGCCAACACATGATCCTGATAAAGCGATACCAGATGCTGTAGAACGATAGTTTTCAAAATACTGATTCACAATTACTTGAAACAGAGTGTTTGCTAGGGCGAATCCTACACCTTTAATTGAAAAAACATTCAAACACAAAAATTACGATAAGCATGGTTTACTTAATGGCATGATTTGCTATAACATAAACCATTATTTACACCATGGTTTATTTTATAATAGAATGTAATATGTGAAGCAATTTTAAAGAAATCAATACTAGTAAATGTCAAAACATTAATTTTAATACAAATTAAACCATCACTGAATTTAATACAAAAATATTACAAACGTTGTTGTC
>JAPDSC010155666.1:0-14636 GCA_026290005.1 Latrodectus geometricus
AATATTATTACTTAATATAAAATTAACTTAAAATAATTAATTACCTGACAGAAGTTTCTCTCTTTCATTTAAAAACCTAAACTTCCCTCTTTTTAATTTCCATTGTAAAAAGCTCAAAGTGAAATAAAAATTAGTAAGGCATTCCTTATAAAATCAAGACTAAAAAGAAATATCAAATATGTTTGAATCGTTAAAGGGATAAAAGCATTGATTACTCAAAAAAACGTAAGAAATTAACGTTATATAATTTTAAAAAAATGCAACTTGGTGATTGAACATTCCCTGTGAATCAATAATAAACCATTAAACAATGCAATTGATTCCATAGTTTTATGTAAAGAGTACTTTCTTATGAAAAAACGTCGAACAGTAAATGCAATTTTATAACACTCCTAAAGCTGAATTTTGTTGAGTTTTATTGTATTATTTATACAGATTAAGAAAAATTGTAACTAACAAAATATATTTTACAAAGTAAACTCACATTAGTTTACTTAGAGGTAAACTTTATTAAAGAGTTTGTTATATTAAACAATATATCAATGAGCTTTTAACAGTTAAGCGAAAGATTTGGAAAATATTTTAGTAAACATAATTGGTAAATTTTACTTGTATGAATTACATATGTATGTTACTTTTATATGTGAACTTATGTAAATTTCTTTTTAAGTAAATATATGACATTATATTAAGGAAAGTTATAATAAAACTTACGTTCTTTCCTAAGCGAACATATATTTTATTAAGTACTTTTATCTTGCTATTTTATAAAATTGGGAAGAAAATTATAAAGGGAAAAGGAAATTTTGATTCATTAATTTTAAAATATATCATGGTTTAAAATAAATGAAACATTTTTAATGGCTGATATCAAAGGAAAATTTTGTGTTTTCATATGAAAGACGATGAGAGATTTGATTCAATATTTTGACAAAACTATTTTATAAATAAAGAGAATTTTCTCAATAAAAGTTTAACGTATTCCTTTAATTAAAAAGTTATTTTAAATTATTTTACTTAAAATATACAAACTTTAAAGATGTAAATGAATGAGCATTAACTAATTTCGTTTTGTTTCTAAAGATTGTCTTAACAGTATAATTAATAATTTTATGAAAGATCTGGATTTTTCTATATTTTCCTATAGAAAGGTGAAAAATTTCAATGCAAACAAAACTATAACATAAGTCTCAAAACTTCTAACAAAAGATCTAATTTTTGAAATTAATATATAAATTATATGAAATATTCCAAAATTATTGCAGGAATTGGCAATTTGAATATAAAAATTTATAGTAATCAAATAATAATTTTAATGTAAAGTTTTAAGTCAAGAAAAAAATAATTATTAAATTATTTTTGTGTTTCAGATGCATCATTTACACAAATTTTATTAATTACAAATTCTAAAATATTGCAATGTGATATTTGTTTCATACTGAGTACGTTTATTAAACATACCTACGAATAAAATTTTCGTAATTTTAAATAAAAGTTATAAGTATACTTTACTATTAAAACTAGTAAAATTAAAAATAATTGGTAAAGAAAGAGATCAAACATTTTTAAAAATTTGCGATATTTTTAAGTGAGGGATAATGTGCATGATAGATAAACAAAAAGATTCTGTTGAAGATATAAAAATGTTCATTTTGTTAGAAACATAAAACTTGCAATATGTGTTTTGATTTTATTGAAAATTTATTTCAATAAGTTTTATACATTTGATAATTAAAAAGCATATCAACATATTTATTTCAGAATGTTAGAAGTATTTAGCTCTTTTAAGCAGTTATTAATGTCATTAGAGACAATATGTTTGAACAAATATGAAAAATTTTGCATTGTCTTCATGAAAATCATTACATTTTACTTATTTATATCAAACTTCAATATGCGTAAAAGGCATTTGATTAAATTATTGATTCAATTGATGATGTATTTGGGAAACATTTTAAACTTATTTCGGTATAATTATAATGCTTACATGTTTGTAACTTCAATATGATGCGTGATTATGAAAATTTGATACCTTTATCAGCAAAATTTGATATTCCTATTCGTATAGAAACTTATGTAATAAGAATGTAACTTAAAAAGAAAAAAATATTATGAATATAATATACAAAGATAAAGTTAAAATTATTGCTTGTAATATTTTATAAAAAGAATTAAGTTTTAATTTATCTTGTAGTCTGTGACATATTAAACTATTTTTCTTTATTTTAATTTTTCGCTTAGTATATAGAGTAAGATAAGATACTAGTTTTAATATATTTTGTAATTTTAAAACAATAATAATAGCAAAATTTTAATTTAATTCATTCTCTCAAATGTTTTTTATACTATTTGATTAATTTTTATCTTTATTTCATGCGCATATAATTTGATAATGTACATCAAAAATACTTTTAAATATGTTTGCTCATATACTTTTCAAAGCATAGTAAAATTTTGATTTTATTTTAACTTAAGAACATTAAAATAAATTCTAAATGATGAAAAACGTAAGCAATCATTCCAAATATTGATCAAAAAAGGATTTTAAATGTTTGTATATCAAGAAATGGAGTTTAAAGTATACAATTAGATAATCCCACCAGCAATTCCCTTTCAAACTAACTTGGTTATTTAATAATTATTATATTTTACAGATAAAATATTTTTGTTATTTGACCGAAATTAGTTCGTTTTTTTAAATTTTAAACTGTGTAAGTTTGAAAAGTGCAAGACTTTAAGCTACCATTATTTTAAATTGTCAGATAACATCATAAGAAAACTATACTATATAAATAGTATTTGTCAAATTTATACACAAATTCGTATTAAAAGTTGATGAATTTTTAACAGAAAAATATTAAAAACGTGCATTTTATCTAATAATTTGAAAATAATTATAAGAATTTTTTTTTAAAAATAATTTATTGCTATTTCTTGACATTATAACACATAAAAATATAGCAGAGGGATTTTTTTAAAAATACTTTTATCGGTATCATCTTTTAAATATTTTGCTCAATCATAAAATTTGTTCAAATTTATTAATTTGAATAAGTTTATTATCACTATTATAGAAAAATGTTTTTGATCTTTATATTACAAACAGTATTCTGTTTTACACATTATTTGAATCCCTATTCTTTCCAAAAACCAACTGAATGTCTTTAAATTTCAAAAGCATGAGTTCTTGTATTAATAATGAGAGAATGTTGCAGATATTAAGCACGTGTTCTATTTAAAAAAAATCTGTAAAACAGGTAAGGTTTTAATTTTCTTTCTTATTTGATAATTATATTCAAACCATGAATGTTTTTCTCAGTTGTTTCAGATATAATGCTGCATTTTATATATATTATTGGAACTTAAGCTTTCTAAGTAATCAGCTGTTTCAATCGGCAACTGGATTTTTTTACACTGACTTTAAAAACTTAGAAAATTTTGAGATATATATGATTAAACAAAACCAATTTCAAGCAAGTCTCAAATTTTCCTTTTTTAGTATATTAATTATTTTGATTGATATATATGCAGTTCACATATTTAGTAAACTATATTTCATAATAATCTGTGTATCACTCTGTTTAAGATTCTTTAAAACTGCCATTATCACAATGCAAAAATGTTGATTATGGATATTTATATTATTTAGAATGAAAGTGTTCCTCTCTATTGAATAAAAAATCTGCAAAATATGTCAATGCAAGGGTCAAACCATTCTTTTTTAATTATAATAAGTAAGCGATTCTCACATTTCAAGAAACTTCTATCACATATTAATGTTATTTGTAGCCCTCTGATTGCTATTTTTTAATCGTCAATTGCTATTCTTTCAAACAAAAGACAAATTCAATTATTTTAGAGACTATAATTTTATTTATAGAATATTATAAATACTCATGTTTTATTTTGATACAAATACAAGCAAAATGATTCCGAGCAAATATATAATCTTCTTTTAATAGTTTCTTAAAAAACTCAAACTGCAATTTTTATGTTTCTAGCAATTTACCATATTATGCATAAAGCATTGTTAAAATTTTTATCCCCCAGATAGATATTTTAGAATGACTAATTGCAACAACTTTCGGATTTATATATTTTACTGACATTTTGATAATATTATTTAGTTATTAATAAACATGATCTATTTATTTATAAAATTTTGAAGTAATTGGTCATGACAAAAGACTTTGGAAAGAAACATTAAAGGACTGAAAGCAGAGAAAAGAAATTCTTGATCCAATAATTATTCAATAATATATATTTTGTTTACGTTTGGATGAAAAGAAATAAAATTATTATGTCTAATAATAATAATTAACTGTAATCTTTAAATTTTAAACACAGTTTCAGTATTACATCATCTTTATATTTTTAATTAAGAATTTAATGTATTTTGTTAAGTTTTATAGATAAAAAAATAATTTAAATATTTTAATGTTGATAGCTACAAAAAAAGTCTCAAATTTCAATAATACAATCCGTATTGAGATAAAATAGGATTAAAAAAGAGCTCAAAGAATCACAAGTTCCATATCCATGATTGTATTTAATTGCAAATTATTATGCAAAATTTAAAATTAACTTTAAAACTTATTTGACAGGGAAAATTAATATAGTTGCTTTGCAAAGTAAAATCTTTTAGTATATAAATAAGCAATAAAAATGTACTTGAATAAAAAAAGGTTTTCAAGCAGTACTATTAGAGAAAAGAAAGTGAGAATATAAATTTAAAAGCAAAGATAAGTAAATTAATTATCTTTAGTTTTTTAAATATTAAAGTAAGAAATGATTTCTTTATCATTTTCATGAAATATAACAGCTTCATTTAATTAATAAGCCTTAAATTTAATTATCACACGATTCTCATTTTTAAATACTTTTAGTATTCCTTTGGAATCTTGGGGGCAAATATTTATTTAAGTTAAATAATTATTGCTTTATTTTAAATAAATATTTCAAAATGATCATGGTGGATTAAAAATTTATGAGACAAAACAATATTATATATATGTCTTACATTTTCATATGTAATTTAAAACGTATGCATGGTAATTTTAAAAAAAAAATGTTCTGCATTTTTTCTATGTTTACCCAAGTTTTTGATATAAAAAGAAATTAGAAGACAAAAATTTTAAGTTTAGGAAAAAATATAAAAATTTTGTTGGATAAAATTAAAATAATTTAACATATATTTTTCTTATAATCATTCTTTTAATCATTCCAATTTTTACCCTATAAATTTAAATTAAATAATTTATAATATAAGAAATAAAAATATTTTTGTTTCCTTAATGGCAAATTTTGTGTGTTTTCATTAATGAGACTTTTTATTAGAAAATAATGTTGACAATGTTCCTAAGACAATAAAAATACATGATATTACATATTTGTATTACATATTTTAAGAAAACAAATTATCATATTTTTCATAAACTATAGCAAAATTGTTTTAATTTTTTAAATGTAAAATTTCTTTTTTACAATGGTGAATGTGGGAATAATAGTAAAAGGGAAAATATAATAAATATGTTTTATATAAATAGACTTTTGATAAAAAACTTTTGATAAAAAAATTAATCAATTAAAATATGTAATAAACTAATAAATAATGAACAATTTTATAATTTATTGCGAGATAATTTTTATTAAAAAATGTTTTAATTAATTAACAATATTAATGTGTTAAGTGAAATGTGATAAACTATGAAATAAAATAAATTTTCTAAATATATTTTAAAGAAAATATATTCTTAATCTCAATGTTAGATAATGTATTAAATAAGTATTAAATATACTTTATTATAGTATTATGGTTTATAATTATACAAATATAATGCATTTATTTTTAATTATTCAGCTAATTTCATTTATTAAAATTATAAAAGACAATATAGTAATTAAGAATTTCTAACATTTTTAATTCATCCACGAGAAACCATTGTATTTATTAGTTTGCCATAAAATTCAATAGCTATATATTATTTAAATACTTAATATTTTATTGTTTATGAAACAGTTTAAGAAAAACAACAGTGAAAATTCCATTGAAACAAATAAAAGAATTGACGCAGTTTTACTAAGACAGCAATTTTTAAAACAAATTGATGCCTTATGATTAACTATTCAAGGTTGAAGATGTTAAATTAAGAACCCAACGATTTTTTGTTTAGAGCAACTTTTTAAAACTAATTTGGAGGATAAACAGTAATAAAGAATTGTTCGCTAAAAATTAATAGCTGTTTCGCATTTAGTTCTTTTCAATTAAATTTTTTTGGAAAGATAGAAAGAATTATGAAACAAATTTTAAGTTAAAGTCATTTAACTTAAGTTAGGAATTAGTTCTTTATTGTAAGTATTCATTTGAAAAGAGAACATAATTAAAGGAAAGTTATTAAAAAATTAATATACATTCAAAAATAATAACTTATTACATTTATTTCTCAATTTATTCTTAAATTATATAAATTGGACTAATAAATATATTTTATTTAACCTGCGATTCTTTACAAAACGAGAATTTCAGAATAATTTGACAAATAATAATAATTTGAAATTATAAAATAACATTAATTGATAAATAATAAATCAAATTTTAATAATACATACATAAAATAAAATAGTTAACTAAGTTATAATATTAAGAATTTTATAAATACTTCAACATGAGTTACATGTTGAAATATTTATGTAATTCCTAGTATTATTAATTAGTTTACTATTTTATTTTAAATAGATTCACAGTTAATGATTTACATTAAAAATGAAATATATGAGCAAGTGAACAAATAATGTATGTGTGTGTAATATGATTTTCTTATGGAGCTATGTAAGAAAGTTTTGAATCTGCAAAATAACAAAATTTTTTAAATTGAATATTTTTATATTTAAATTATATGTTTTTTTTTAACCCGAAAGATTAAAGAAATATGTAAGTTATTTAGGGCAATGGTTATTGTTAAACTTATTAGATAACAATTAAATATATCACTTCTAGAGGCAACATAAATTATAAATAAAAAAATTATAAATTCTGCTTTTTCTCAATAAGCAACAACTGTTTGTTCTTCCTAGGATTACTTAACTCCTTTTATGAAAAATGTTTCTCTAGATTTTTATTAAGTGAAAACAAAGAATAAGAACTCAATTCATTTAAATTATTCTAGAGTTCATATAACATATGTAATAAGAAATTTTCGTTCAAGTTATTTATATATTTTACGCAAGTAATTATTACCTTTATATTATTATATCAAAATCAACCGCTAATTTAAAAAAAAGCTTTCAAACAAATTTCAAATTATAGTGAATAATTTTAAGATTGTAGGGATTAAAAATATTTCCAAATTTAAATGTCAATGTTAAATTAAATTACTAAATTATAAAAGTTAGGAGATATATCAATAATATTCATAATATCAATAATTTATATTCTTGAATTTGTATAGTTTCTTAAATATATTAGTTTAGAGAATTTTCAATTTGATGTCACAGTAGGTGATGGAGTATTTTCATTCCTAATTCTCTTTCTATTTCTTTCTCATTTTATCATAAAATGAAACATAATTTTATAAGTAGCATAAAATGCTACAATATATGCATGCAAAACTATAATTAAGAAAAAAAGTATAAGGATAGAATATCTCATCTCAGTTATCCTAACACAAAAAGAAATCAGATGTTAAAAAGAAAAATGTATGAAGTAATTTATGAAATGAATCATCTCCTTCTGAAATATCAATAAAGAAATGAGTTTAAGAATATAACGAAGGATATATTTTTAATTCTGAAATTCACTGTAAAATTTTAAAAGAAAAAAAATATCTTTGAATTTTGTGACTTCAACTGCAGCGTGATGGGAGTTTTTCAAATTAATCTGACTGCTGTTTAAATTTTTGTACAACTTTTATATATAATATTATAATTTCTTATTTTATATTATGATACTTTACATATAAAATCTGCATAGTTAATCATGCATATGAAATTAATATTATTTACTATCCTTAAATGATTGTATTAATACTATAAAAACAAAATTTTTAAGCCATACTTAAATATTTTCAAATCTTGTAGATAAGGTAAATAATAGACACATTGAGTAAAAGAAATTACTGTGACGATGTTTTGTACTATATATATGAAGAACATCAAAATTGCATTTATGTTCTTAATATAAAAATATATATTTTTTAATAATTAAACTTAATTACCGAGTAATTACTATGGCAATAAATAACTTATTTGTCAATATTAACTATTTATCTATTCTCTTGCTGATTAACTTTTAGAATTAATAATTATATATTTTTATGTGAGCATATTAAGATCATAAACGCAATTTTGATATTTATAAATCTTAAGAAAATATCATAATATAGTTTAACATAATAATAATTTAAGACAATGCAATAATTTTATTGGTGGTATTTAAAAGAGAGAGAAATATTTTTATTTACTTTTTGGTTCAGTTATGTTAATTGATACGTGTTTATCAACAGAAATATGTAAATGTTTTTACAGATTATTAAGTCTAATAATAATTAAAAATTATGATTTTATTCAATTTAATTTGTATGGTATTTAAATGTTTTATATATGCACTACATAATTTGTTTATTTTTTAAATATGTATTATATATTTGGTTATAACAATTCTCACGAATATACGCTATCAATGAAATGAATAAGAGTGTAAAATACAAAATGTGAATATTTAAACGAAAAAACACATTAATAAATGTATTTCTAAGTATGTATTTCTAGATAATAAATATATTTTTTAAGAACATTAATAAATGTATTGAAAAAATATCTTTTTCATTTTGAAAAAGTAAAATTATCATTTATTATTACTTTTCTGTTTTTATATCAGATGGGAAAGTCATGTGTATATTTTACAAAAACAATAAATAAAATTTATAATTTCTTAAGGCTATTTTCGAAAGTTACTTGCATTTCATTTAATATCATTAAAAAATCAAAAAATTAGTAACTTTTTTTAAAAAATAAGGAAGTATGATTCAGCATTTGATACTAAAATTTTTATAATTTTTTAAAACCCTTTTAAATTTCTAAAGTATAAAAAAGGATGAAAAAAGACTTGTCACGAAATAAAAAATTAACTTGTCTTTTTAAACAAGCTGACAAATTGCTAACTTTTTTACGATGCTTTATTTTGATAAGAATATCATATATGATATAAAAAATCAATTACCATTTTTTTAGTTTACTTGATATAGATAATTAATTAATTAATTTTTAGGGTTACAAAATCGATTTAAAATGTTGATTCTTTACTATTTATTAAAAAAATATAATTAGATATCTATAATAACTTTTTACACTCTCTATTAATTTAAATATAAACCATTCTTTTAACTTATATGTAACAAATTCATATTTCAAAGTTATTAAACTAATTTATGTTAGATAAAAGTGTATTTTGGTTCTTTTTTATAATAAAATTAATTATATTTTTCAAATAATACTTACCTTTTTAATTAATTTTGGTACAAAATGTTTAGTATTTTATATCAAATTTATATTAATTACATTTAGCCCAATTAAAAAAATTAATAGAGGTAAACTCTTTAAATTTGTAATGATTTTCAAAATGTTATATTATTTCTAAGAGCTCTTAACTTTACAAGTTAAATATTTTATCAATCAGTATAAATTTCTATAGTTAAAACGTATAGCTGAAAAGTAAAATTTTTTAATAGAATTTCTGATCTTGTACGTAACCTCATTACAAAAAGTAAAATATGTGAAATATAAAAGAAAATATAGATTATAGTTATAATTTATAAAAAATATATCTTTTTATTATCAGAAGGCAAGTTTTATGCACATCAATTACACTTAAATTATCATAACATGCTAAAACAATTATGAAATAATTCCTTATACAGTCAATAAATTTTATTCATTGAGTTTAGGCATTTTAAATATGGTCTTATAGTAAAAAATAAGTACTTAATATTATATTATTTTTATATTTCAAATATAATTTTAATTAATAATGATTAATTAAAAGGAAAACTTAAAATTATTAGAAAATGAAACAAATATGAATTTTGGAACAATTATTACATATTATTTTAAATTAATATTTTTATATGTAAATTATACTAAAATATATTTCTAATGAACAATTTAGCTGTGATATTTCAACTATGATAAACACAAATTATTTTTAATTTTTTTAAATCTTATAGTTGTAATTTTGGGAGAGAATATGTTGTTACAAAATTGAAGTAGATATTCAAAATAAAGGGAAACGCGTGACATGACAAAGTTTTAAATAAAAAAAGACTTAAAATAACATTATAATGATTGAGATAATTAATTTTATAACAATTGAGAAGAATAAAACTAAAATCTTATAGTTATCATAGATGTATCGTTTCAATTTTATATCTTTAAAAACCAAAATAAAAGAGCCCGCTGAAAAGGCTGCCTTCCAGTGGGAGTTGAGTGCTGTTCAATAGCAACAGGGGGAATAGAACAGGGGAGGTGCAAGGCATGCATTAGATTCGGATTTACAGGGGAGAAAACAAGATCCGGAAAAGGAGTCAGAATTTTTTTTTTTGTTACCTCTCTCATTTTTTGGCACCCCTACGGAAACGCAGAGAGCCACCCAGGCGGACAGAAGCAGGATGCTGATTTTCGGCCTGGAGCTCAGCATCTTCGTTTCCTTTGTTTTATGGCCGATTCGACGATTCCCTCGGACGGTCGTCTGCCCGCGTCCTCTTCTGCTGGGCTTGCTCCCGCGCTTCCCTGCTGCTCGCGCTGCGCATGGCCCGGAGTCGGAGGAAAAAGATGGCGGACGCAGAGAGGGAAAAGGATGGTTTGAAAAATCTCGTGGACTCGCGGATTTCCACGTGATCCCGAACTCCCGCCTCTTATATATCCTGGAAAACTTCCCGCTCATCTTCCCTTCCCCTTCCCCCCAACCCCCGCATCCTGAACTGAATGCATTCGGCCTGCACCACCCAGGATTGACCCATAAATCAGACCTTGCTGCTCGTTTGGGCGCCGTTCATTTCATTCCCGCGACCACCCTTTCCTTTGGTCTCCCCTCGATAATCCCCTTCTCCCTCACGCACCCAAATCCTTGCTTTTGTTCTCCCTTAAGTGTGCTTTGTTACACTCGCAATAAGAGTTGAATGCTTGAAACAAACTTGTCATCTGGTTCGTATTGCATCCTTCCTTGAATTTTTCATTTTTCCAGTTCCTTTCCTCTTTTTTACGTTGAATAGATATCAATTCCCGTTTATTGTTTTCCTAAAGTGCGAATGTTTCTTTCATTGCTAGTCAACGATAAAAATCTTGACTCCTTATTCTTAGAAATTATGGTAATTATACAATTCTTATGAGATACTCGTGCGGCCAGAATAGAGACAAATTAAAAGAACTTTTTAACTAAATTAACATCAAAAGTTAAAAAACAAATCACAAAAAAGAGGTCTTTTAAGGAAAGTGTGCATGAATTTCAGATTTCATTAATATTTACTCTTACTCACAAAAGTAACTGTATTCAACAGAACTGTATTGACTCCTAATTAATTTTGAAAATATTTTATTTCATATTAACGCTGCCATAAGAATTTCAATGCAAAACATACTTTAATTTTTCAATTATTTATTATCACTTTATTACAAATATTTGTTATTACATTTTCTCTCTAATGTGTAGAACCATGTTAAAAATGATTTTTCAAAATTTTTTTATCCTATCATAGTTAAAAATTCAATACCAGAAAAAATTTCCTTAATTTGAGTACTTATTGAAAATTTGTTCATCAGTATCTTTAACTATAAATGTGTGTATATTTAATGATCAATTGTCTATAAAAAGTTATCTATGGTGCAATGTGTATGTAATTGCAATTAAAATCGTAATTTAGTAATGATCATATTTAATGAATATCCTCAAATCATTAAATCATTGTAATCTATTAATTTTTGTGTATGCATATACATCTTATATAAATAACTAATTTTCATAAAATTTATTATGCATTAATAATAGAATAAAATAAGAAACAGTAATTAACATACACACACACATATATAATAGAGATATATAATAATATATAATAGAAAATTGCAAAAAACAAATAGGGATTCAAAAGTTATTTTCATAGGTGCTCATAAAATTTGGATCGTTTCTTAATCATTAAATTTGGTCTCTTTAATTTATATTATAATAGATTTTTACTTGCAACGTGCAATTGCAATGGATAACAATTTTTATGATTTTCTGTTATGTATAAAAGAAGATGAAAGTAATTTTTGTATGAATATTGCACTTATATAAACAAAATAACTCAATATTAGTTTAATTACACGCATCAATCGTATATTTAAGAAACGTCTTAGTTTATGGCCACGTCAAGCAAAGAAGTCATATTTTCCTACCAAAATGAAATGTGTCATACAAACATTAATTTCAGAACCTCTTGAAATTGCGATATTTTTGATATGATATCCATTTCTGCACAGGAAATTTCTTCGTGTTTTCGTATTACTTTTAAATTTTGAATTCAAAATTTAAAATCTGAAGAGTTTTTTCAAGCGAGAAACTAATTGTTTTTCAAAACATCTGCTCTTTGACACGTGATACGTATTCAAATTTAAATTATTCTTTTTTGAGTATGAAGTATTGTGGATGCATTATGAAATTTCTTTTAAATGTTAATAATACGTCTTATCAATATATCAATGCAATTGCGTCATATCGATATATCATTCTAATATTATTAAAAATGTACACAATATATGAACGATACCTTAAATTTTCGTAAGTATTTTACTTATAAGAATGAAATATTTAAGCACAAAAATGCCAGAAATTTATCGTACTCTGCAAAGATTTGTTTGTTAAGAAAGTAATTCAAAATTGTTAAATAAATCCAGAATGGAAATTATAAAATTTTTCAATTCGTAAATTTGATTTTTGATATTATATAATTTGGTGATCGCAAAAATAATAAATAAATACTTGCGAATTTTTATAATAGTCAATTAGCAAATTATGAATGATGCTTGAAACTCATCCCCCATCATCATTATACATATGATTTTTAAAAATTACATGCCTATAATGATGAGGGATGAACATGAGAATTTTATACGTAATTATTAAAAAAACTACATTGTTAAAATTCTTAAAAATTACATGTTGCATGATGTGAAAAGTATAATTAAAAAAATAAATCATATGCATTTGCTCAAAATATAAATTATTGAACTTTATTATAAACATATTATTATATTATTGTTATATCCATATTAAGATAAAATAATAAAGGTTTAATTTTTCAATTAAATAATAGTAACTTAAATTAGGATAATATAATAATACAGAATGAAAATATAATAACAAACAAATTAGAATAAAAATATTTTAAAATTATGTTCCCTTGTTGATAAAATCCTTGTTCATTTAAATATATATTTACTTTAAATAATAGAGAGTTTGAATGTTTTCAGTTATAATAAAAATATCGTTTATTTAAAAAATTACAATTATCAACTACATTTGAACTACATTTCTTTCATTCCACTAAATTGAATTTTTTTTTAAAACAATCATAATGATTCATATAAATTGATCAATACATGTATAAACTCATAAATCTTATAAAACATTTATATAAATTAGTGAAAACGTTAATTTTCATAAATTTTGTCAAACTATCTGAATTTGAAATATTTTATTTTTGTTCTATGTTTTTTAAATAGGAATCTAAAATTGAATCATTATTATTCTAGTAAATTTGAATATTCAACCTAAACTTTAATACATGTGAAATATCAGCGGGTATGTAACCAAAAATGTTTAAGAATGTTTTTATAAGATATGTATGTACTCATTAGATTATGAAAACATGCTCATCTTAACTTTCTTCTTACTTATATATCTTTTTATTTAGATATATTTTTATTTTCATTACGCATGCTGTTATACATGTATGGCTAAATCATTTTTGTAATAGTTAAAAGGTCAGGATTTCAACAATTAATACAACTAACTGAAGTATATTAAACTCAAATTAACCATTATTTCTAAACTTCTCTGTCCTAAAATATGCTTTTTGAATTTTTTCTAAGTACTAATAAAATGTATTTTTAAATGCATGCAAATGATATTTAAACACAGATATAATTAATAATCAAATGTTTCATTATAAACATATTATTAAATAATTGTTTAATACATACACACATATATACAGTAATGAGATAATTTTTTTGTATGACTAACATAACATTAAAAAATGTTTCATTTTTGTTGTATACTCATTCAGATATTATAAGATAAATAATTATTAAATCACAATCTACAGTTTGTTAATCTTCATACAGTTCCCTATACAGTTTGATAATTCAAGAAAGAATAAATTTATATTATTAAGCAGGATTGAATTCATCTATTTTTATTTATGGCATTTGCTGTTAGTTTGACATAAAATAACTAAAATGTTTTTTAAAACAACTATTTTTAAAAACAATTAATCCTTATAATTTGCATTAAATTATAGTTGTAATATATTATAATGTTTATGGTAATGAAGAGTGTTATTTTTCTTTTATTAAAGCAGTTTATTAATAAAAATAAACTAATA
>JAPDSC010155667.1:0-18566 GCA_026290005.1 Latrodectus geometricus
CAGTGAACGGTACGCTCCTTGTCCGCCATCTTGTTTTAATAGCGTACCGTTCACTGGGACCGACACCCTTTGCGAAGTCGTGTTTCGCCAATAGTCGCCAAAAAATGGTGATTAAATTTGAAGCTACGTGATTATTTTGGCAACACATTTGGCAACTGGGATTATACAATATTAACTGCTTCATTATTCATTGTGCGACATAAATAATAAATTGGTATCACCACTGACGTCTACAAGCATTTGCCTAAAATTGCAATTTTTTTTTTTTCTGAACAGTGATTTCGCAAGGATTTATTTTGGAATTTCACTTTGTATTTCAAGTAGCTCGTCTTAAAAATGGCAGAATCATCAGCTGTGAAAATGCCCATTTTTAATTTGTCATGGTAGAAGCGAAATTTCAACTAGCAACGCCTAAGCCCATAACTGAAGCGAGCACCAAATTCAACCACTGTCTGGCACATCTCCCTCCTGAAGTCGCAGCAATAGTCAGAGATGTAATAATAACTCCAGATGAAACAGACCCATACTCTCGTTTGAAGCAAGAAATTATTGCTCGATGTGGGGAAACGAAGTCGCAGGAAATACGAAAGCTTTTGGCCGGTGAACAACTAGGAGATCGGAAGCCCAGTGAATTATTGAGAATAATGAAACGATGAGCTGAATCCCACGACATATCTGAAATATTACTGCTAGAGTTATTTTTAAGCCAACTTCCACAGAACATCCAATCTATACTCGCAGCTATTCCGTCCTTAACTTCAAGTAAAGCAAGATACTTGAGGTCACTCCAGCCGGAGTGAGTGAAATTTCTCCCACTGAAAGCAGTGCTGAGCTTTTGGCCGAAGTAAAAGCTCTAAGGAAAGAAGTTGCAGAATTACGAGCTCGAAGCAGATCACGTCCGGGTCACCATTGTAGAAGTTCCAGTGTTGCGTGTGCTGAGGTCGATGGTCTCCGCCAACTCTTCCGTGGTGGGCGGCAAAAGTCTTTCTTTGTCGCCCTTGGTGCTGGTGTCCTCTTTGGGACCTGAGTCGGTCATTGTAGATATGTTTCGGTAACGGTGGTCAGGAGAGGACATTTCTGGCGTGCTGTGTTGAGTATCGTTGTGTTATTAATTTTTTTTTTTTTAAATAAAACTTTTAGGAATAAAGGGTCTAGGTTTAGAAGTAGAAAAATCACAAATTAAATTTACATCTTCCAAAGGAAAATAATGCTTTTTTAACTGAAAATTAATTGAATTGAATTGTAGTGATGTCACACCATTGTAATGATGCCATCGAGTGTGTGCACTCAGTGGCTTTTTATTTCCCTCCAGTTGGCATTTAACAGAAGATTAATTCTTCGTAATTCAACTAGTCTCGTGCTAGTTGAACGAGCTTTGTAATCAAACGATTTTGTAAGACGATGTTCTAAAATTTTGTTCGACATTATTCTCTGGAAAATAAACATTATTATTTGTAAGAAGTCTCAAATTAACTGTATAAAATAACACACGAAACACTGGAACTTCTACAAACTCTTTCAAGTCAAATTTCTGAAGTATGATCTTCATCAAATTGGCAGCGTATGAGGAAGCGTTTTCATGTGAAAAAAATTATTCTTGCTGATATAATTCCTGATCTTTTTTACTTCATGCTGTATTGTAGCATATGCAGTGTTCGGCATTATACTGCAAACATACTATGATGTATTTCGTGTGTCACAGAATTCTTAACCACTAAAAAACGATACACAATCCTTTGTTCTTCACACCTTCTTTCGTAATTGAATTAATACATTTTCACCAGTCTTATTTTCCACTCTGTGAAGATTCAACAAGTGTTTTTACTATGAATTTCTCCTACAGACAGTTAGCCGCATTGATATGCAATAGCAACACATTGATGCCTACTTTCGGTAAGAATGTGCTTTATGGTGGGTGTTCAGTATTTATTTGATTGCCTCTTTTATATATATTCTATTTTATATCAGAAAATATATTTATTTAAATGAATTCCTTTTGGGAGAAATACATGTTTCATCTCATATTACGAATACTAACTAATTTCATTAAAATTTTCATATTTATCATAACTATTTCAAAAGAATTCGTTTGAGCTTAAAAAATAATCAAAATTTATGATCTATAACTCAATGAATATCTTTTTTTACAATTTCTCGGTACTTTCTGAATTTTAGAGTTGGAATGATTTGCGATTTTAAGTAAAATCAAGATATTTTAATTAAACAGTAGTTTATGATCAATAAAAAGTATTGACAATTCTAATTTATCAATTCTACAAAACTGTGGGCTTTTTAAGTTTTAAATAATGTACTTATATGTATTAAAAGCCATCACCCATTCCGAATCAATACTTGAACAATTTAAAAAACAGACGAAAGGAAGTTTTCATAGTGGTCATCCTTGAAACCTTTCAAAAGGTGAATCTTCAGGTGTGGCTATTCGAAATTTGTTTCTGTACTTTTCTTCTCCTAGAACTTTTACCAATCTTGAAGGAACATTGGTAATGAAACCGTCAACCCCTAAATCTAAGGACTCCCTCATTTTGACTTCAAGATCTACTGACCAATCATATACTTTCTTTACTAAACCATAAGAATCTCTGGCATCGATTTCTTCTTTCAAATGATCAGTTTTACGAAATGGACTGAAGCAATTGAGAATGCCATCCCCTAACCAAACATTTTGTACATCGTACTTTTTAAACATCTTCCTTACATCATTAATCTTTATCTTTCCTCCATCAAATCCAACGTATTTGAGACGAGATTGTTCACCTCTGTCTTTAAATTCTTGAAGAACCGCCTTAATAACTGTCTGATATTGAATTTTTTCAATATAAATTATGGCTCTCACCTATAAAGAAAATAAACATAAATTTCAGTACTATGCGATGTATATTATTTTTAATTTAAAAAATCAAATGCTCTATACCTGTGAAATTAACTTTTTAGGGTAATGATACATTCTAATCAAGATCGTTAAAATCATTAAATAATTAAAATTAAACGCATTCCTAATCAAGAACTCGTAAGTAATAATTAACAAATAAAAATTTGGCATATTACTACTTTAAGAAAATATAAGATTATTAATTTCTAGATTTTCAATTATTCTGTGAAATTATTAATGCAAAATATTAAAATTTTTAATAATCATGGTTAAGAAGTTGTCGTTATTATAGTATGTAAAAATTATAAGAGTTTATTAAAAATGACTGAAAGCTAATTTATTATTAATTTAACCATAAATGTTTATATATATATATATATATATATATATATATATATTATAATTCATTATTTATATTGATATGTACATACCAATTAACTTCTATACTTACTTATTAATAAGAACTCAGCTAAGTTTAAGCTTGTTCATACCTTCTATTAACAAATTTTTCTTCATTTTTTAATCTTATATTGTAGATTTAAAATTTGATTCAATCATTTTTTTTGTTAAATACTTTTTCATTCAAGTACAACTCTTTTAATATATTTTATCATTTATTTAGAAGAAAATTTGTTTCATTTAAATTTTATTAAAACAAACTTTAGATTACTATAAATTTATTTCCTTAAATTAACTCGTCTTATACTTAAATTTCTAGTCTCAAAGAAACAAAATGCCAGATTTCATGAAAAGAACTGAATAAAATGTGAAAGTATTGCATTTAAGCGAAGACGAAAATTAGTAGGCATTTACGAGTTAGAAAACTTACTTGGCGAAATGACTAGTACTCAAGACAATATTCATACTACACACTTGTTCGCCTCGCCAATTTTCTTGATGTTTTCAAACAGTAAATATGAATTCCCACCAAATTTTAAATAATAATTCGGCTAATGAGAAACGGATTCATAAAATAACCAAAAAATAAAACAGCTTCATGGTAAGATTCGTAGAAAGTTTAATGAAACTCCAAACATTGGATCCAGCTAATGGAAACATTATTCACATAATGATACATCAGAGTGAAAATCCAGACAAGATCGTTCAAGAGCACGATAGGCATGGAATCACTTACAGTGAAAAATCACAGAACTACTATAACTGGTAACTCTCTCTAATATTTGAAGCATGAAATGAAACGGCTATTCTTTTGAAGTAGCTAAAGATAAAACAATCTCTTGGTCAGATTTGTTAAAAGTTTAATACAAATTTCAATAGCTTTCACAACCTATGAAATGACCGATGGCTGAATGGTTAACGTTCCTGGTTGGTCCAAGACACTCAAATCCCAGTTAGAGCATGGATGTTCCTATCTCTGTGTGTTTCCTAGTCTTTTCTTCTGTGTTGAATTAATGAGGCCTATCTTATAAACGGGTTTGTGAAGGAGTAACGCTTGTAATATTACTCGTTTCCGTGATTTTGTTCACAGGTTCCCACAGGATAACGCTAAATTAGTAGCAGTTTCCGGTCTTGTTGTGGCAAAGGGTTAGTCACCCAGTGTCCCGCCAGTAGAAAAAAAAATTTTTTTTCACTGAAAAAATTGATATTCTTCATTTTTTATTCCATGATATTTTTGTGTCACGAAAATTAATTGATTCACATTAAACACAAACTTCTCAACAATACTCTTCCAGTGAAAGTAAATAGTATTTTAACTGAAATAATCCGAGTTCGCAATTATTTGTATTAATTAATGTGCTCTTGGGGCAAAAAAAACCTTTCATATTAAGAAATCAACATTTATTCTTGAAGTTTGAAAAATATGTTCTTAATCTGCAATTTCTAACAATCTTTATGTTTCCGGACTTGTTGTGACGATGGTTAGTCACCCAGTACCTACCATTAGAAAAAAAAAAAGTATTCGGATTTTTGATCCATCGACAGAAAATCAAAATAAGGACATTCAAATATTTCCGACATGCAAAGAAAACCTCTCTTTACCCTTATAGTGAGGAATATAACGCTGCAGCTTCTCAGCTGAAATGGAAGCAGGAATGGCTAAAAGTTTCAAAACTGGATTTGGAGAAAGTTTTATGTATCATCTAAATATAACGTAGAATATTCTATATTAAATTAAAATTTATAAAATGCTTTAAAAAATTCTGACTTATTATCATTCATGTTATTGCAATTAAATATATAATTTCTGTTTAAGAAACTTGTTTGCCCATAAAATGATATTTCAATTTACTTGTGTCTTCAGCATCCGGTTGATTGATTTTGTCAAACAAAAATTAATTTACTCTTGTATTTTTAAAATTTATTTTTTGCTTTAATTTTTATCGCATTTTGTTTTTAAAATACAACTATATATTATACTCAAATCTCAATACCACTAATAATCTTCGATCTTAAGTCGGTTACTATTAATGTAACAAAATTCCAATTAGAAAATCAAATTAAAATAGTTCACTATTTCAGACATGTGTCTGTGGCCAGTAAATTTGTAACTTGTCCTTTGACTGCAATATTTCGTATAGCAATACATACTGTAAATATTGTTACAATATTCTTTGTTTGATGATTCTTGCACTGATATTTTTTAATTACCTTTTAACAAAATGATTATTTTTTTCTGCTAGAACATTCATTAGTCAATGGAAATATCAGGAGGACATTGAAATGATTGTTAATTCTGCTAGTAGTTAGTATAGGTTTTTAACAAGTAGTTTCACTGTAGCTGATTTTTAACAAGTAGTTTCACTGTAGCTGACCGAACATGGAAAGTAACTTTTCATCTAAGCAGCATTCATTGCTGTACAATAATGCAAAATGGCTGCGTGCAAAAAATGCCTTTAATGATAATTTGCTACTAGCAGAAAAAAAGACATTTACTCAATAAATTTTTTCCTATCTTACATTACAAAATGGAAAAAAAAATGCAACTTGAAGGATTTTTGAAGCAATTTGCTTTTTAAACAGACACGAAAAATTTTAATATCATGAATTTCAGTCTTTAAGATATAAGTCGCTAAATATGGTGGTAGTAATTTGTGAATTTTGAAATAGTTAAACAATTTCATGCACTCTTTAGAAAAGAAAAAACTATATTATTTCTTTTGTTGTCAGCAATTAGTGATAGATAAAGAATAAGCTAGATTTTCTCAGATTTTTGTGCTCAAATTCAGCATATAACTGATTGAAGAACTGAATCAAAGATCTCTGAAAAGTTGAAAAAAGTAGCAGAAGCCCGTATATACAACAAATATTAATCACTGATAAAATTGCAGTAAGGAATAATTATTTAATATGCAAATCAGTAAAATACTTAAAGAATCTAATACTTTGGTCATGTTCTAAGATAATCTTTTCTACGAAAAGCATATCAATCTTTTGATTGATAAGTATATATTAGTTTGAGGAAAAAGAAATCCATTATTTTTACGTGAACTTTATGTAACTTCTTTTGAATTCGCTTTGTAAAAAGGTTTAAAACAGCTTTCATGTAGATTTTTAGGTCTTGCGCGTTACGACTGCTGACATGCGGTTAACTTCGATCATTTTTGATATTTTGTAGATATTTTCGACGATGCTGTATCCACATGCGAGGTGCATCTCTAACATCAAAAATACCCGAACGGAATCGACGAAACAAAAATTGTACGTAACTGGTTATTACAATCTTATATAGGACGATAAACACCTTTCACAATTTTAGCCACCCGGCTATCTTTTTCGCCGTTACAAGAGAAAAACGAAAATGTATCGAATTTTCTGTTTGTTGTCTTCCATTTTTAAAACCTTGTACTCGTAACTGAATTAATCAAACAAAAAACCGCAAGAGGATATTTTAGTGTCAAATGTCACCTTTCCAACGAGCATAAATCTGAAATTGTTTGATAGATACCTGATGAGATATCGATCACTACAAACGTCTACCGAAAAAATAATGGATTACTTTTTCCCCAACCTAATATAAAGTTACTGCTATAAGCTAACCGCTATCTATTTCTGTAGACCGCGAAGCTGCTACAAACCAACCATCTTGTTATTTTGAACTACGTTAAATGACGACTAGGACACCTGAATTGGGGTGCGTCTTTCTTTCCATATCATAATTATAAAATATATATATATACTTCATTTTTTTTAAAAAAAATAACTCACTATGAAAAAATTGATGAATTGGAAAAAAATGATGATATAACAAGGATATAAGTAAGTGATTGAAGCTTTCTGTTAAAAGAATGTTAGAAAACCACAAATGCATATGACAATACAAAACATACAGTTATGTACTTTGTTTTAATACATCTGACGAAAAATGAAGTCTAAATATACATTGAAAAGAAACTCCAAGTTTCTGAAGTACTTCTGATCAAAAATGGTATAAATAACTAAGGCGGTAAACATGTGGGAAATTCAACTCAATGCTGCAGTAAATGCCATTAAATATTTAATCATACACAATATTATACTATATAATTTTGTAATGAAAGTTTTTCTGTTTGTCAAAATAAATTCTATTACAGACATGATAAGTAAAATTAAGTATTACTTAATTTTACTTATCATATCTGTATACTGTATTGATGCACAGCTGTCTCTATTCTTGACAATTGTGCTTTAAAAATGCACACATGGCTGTAGTAAGTTCTGAATATATTTCACTAAGTTAGGAATACCTCTCGGATCATAAACTGAGGTCCAAGGCAGTTTAAAAAACGATACCATAAATAAGTAGTGAATCATACGGGGCAAAACAGCTTTAGAAAATATTAAATCATTGTCAACATAAGATTCTAATTTAGATCTGAATTCCATTTTCTGTGCTCCAAGGAGCCAAAATCCTAGCTTGGTTTGCAGCGATGTCTTTCCAAAACAGAAAAAGGTTGGGAGTATTATGCCAATAATTAAAAACATAATTTTTGTTGAGCCAAAAATTTCGAAATAACCGTCATTCAGAGAAACGAAGCATGTTAAGGCAAATTAAAAATGCTCACAGGTGATTATGCCATTAGCAATATCTTCCTGGCCATTTTGAAAGCTACTGAAAAGTTTTAAATATTCAGTAACCAAAAATTCAGCATGACTTATATTTTCCTCTGCTATTTTGCCTAATATTCTGAAATGTTTTCCTAAAAAACATGAGATTGTAATTTGAATCATTCATATAATTCTTCCGACTTTTTCTTCTATTCTCATCATTATCCAGAAATGTTTTCATTTTACAAATTCGGTTATAAAGAAGATATGCAAAACAAAATGGCATTTTTTTGTATACTATAGGAAATTTCGCAGATACATTATTAGATCACTTAATTAGGTGTCTGGAAAGAAAAATATCATTCTTAATAAAAAAAATATTCAAATATATTATCGTGATATTCCTCTTGGATACTCTGCAACTTCTATCATTATGAAATCGTCAGACTATATAAAATACCATATAAATTTATTGCCTTAAAAGAAATCTAGGACCTTCTAAATACCATTTTCAGTAGTTTAATTACTTTTCCTTTTATCAACATCTCTCAACTACAAATTTTTATCTTAATATTAGTAATTTGAATAAAATTATATTAAGATAAGAACAACTATTTTTGAATATGCTATTTTCTTATCAGTATCAATGCACTGACCAAATAAAGTACTTCAGTGACTAGCAACGAACTGCATGGTGTTAGTATCGTGCTTATTATTAAAATTATATTTTAACTATTTTGTTTATCATCGTAAAATGAACTAAAAATTTTAATGAACAGCCTATAGTTCTATAGAGTATTTAAAATGATTGTTCTTACCAAAATATATTATTCTTTATGTCAAATTATCAATAATATTAGTTTGGGGAAAAAGTAATCCATTATTTTTTCGGTAGACTTCTGTAGTGACCGATATCTCGTGAGGTATCTATCAAACAATTTCAGATTAATGCTCGTTGGAAAGGTGACATTTGACACTAAAATATCCTTTTGCGGTTTTTTGTTTGATCAATTCAGTTACGAGTGCAAGGTTTTAAAAATGGAAGACAACAAACAGAAAATTCGATACATTTTCGTTTTTCTCTTGTAACAGCGAAAAAGATAGCCGGGTGGCTAAAATTGTGAAAGTTGTTTATCGTCCTATATAAGACTGTAACAACCAGTTACGTACAATTTTTGTTTTGTCGATACCGTTCGGGTATTTTTGATGTTAGAGATGCACCTCGCATATGGATACAGCATCGTCGAAATTGTCTATAAAATATCAAAAATGATCGAAGTTAACCGCTTGTCAACAGTCGTAACTCGCTAGACCTAAAAATCTACATGAAAGCTGTTTTAAACCTTTTTACAAAGCGAATCCAAAAGAAGTTACATAAAGTTCACGTAAAAATTATGGATTTCTTTTTCCCCAAACTAATATTTAGGCAGTTATAGCAATACTATTCGAAATTATAATTACCATTAGTTTTAAAGGCATAAATAGGATTTCTTACCTCATGGCCTCTTTGATTTTTGCTCCACATGTAATCTATGATGTGTCTTGCAAGGTCACGCCCAGATTCTTCTAAATTCTCTGATTTTGCCAGTTTTATATCGAAAAATTGTACAATCAGCTTGTCATAATATGATTTGTCCCTCTTTGGATCTGTTATGTCACGCAAATGTTTCAAGTAATCTGACACTTTCACACTTTTATAGCAAGCCCGGAAACAGTCGGTCGCTGTAAAGCAGCCATGGTAGGCTTCTTTAATTGAACCATTGGGGTAAAATTGGATGTCTGATTCTAAAGCATTGGCTCCGTCATCTAAGTACGGAATGACTTCTTCAATACTGTTCGCCATGTGTCCTATAATGTATACAGGTCTTCTGTTGTCAGATACAACAGATTGAAGTATTGCAAAAAATGCAAAATAAGCCAAACTGAAATATACGCTGGTTTTCATTTGTATGTATTTTGATTAAAAATAATCTGCAATGTTGTATTTTATAGTTCTTCAAGTAGTTTGGTCTTCAAATGAGACTTTGATTTCAGCTGGCCAAGAATGACAAAAGTCTTTGTTTTTAGTCAAATTAAAAATGCACCTGTACAGAAGAAAAAATAATTTTGAATAGTTTAATAAATATCAAGCATTTAGCCCACAGTTTAATAAGTATCAATGTAATAACAATCAAGCAGTTTAATTATGAAATAATAATTTCAATAGTTTCAATATACTAATTATGACTAACACTTGAAATTTAATTTTTCCTTAAATGCATTTTCCATTATATCTTTTATCAAATTACATATATATATATATATATATTTTATATAACAGTAACATTTTTGTATTAAAATAGACACTATCGGTTACATATCCCGTTGCATTAAATATGGAAGACCCCATAAGTTGAATTTGGTATGATAATTTCTTGTAAGTGTGATAAAAAAGTTAACATTGTGTTTTACACAGAGCAATACTTTACACTGTGTTTTGAATAGTGTAAAGTGCGTATAGAAAAAGGAGCTCAAAAATTCAAAAGTTATTTTCATTTTACATCCATTCTTTTTAAATTAATACATTTTATGGAAAAAATGTTTTAAATAACACAGATTTTTTTTTAAATATAAATTGATATCGAACGTAGCATTTATAAAAGAAATGATGCATGAAATTAAATATTTATGTAATTTATGTAAATAAATTATATAAATACTAATCCTTTACATTCACTGAAATTTTGTCTGAGGTTGAGTTGAGAGTGTCTATTTTAAATAGAAAACAACTTATATCAGCACGTTGGTCTTTGACTACATAACTGCTAAATTTCCTATCAAAATTTTGATTACAGTATTTATAATAAATTTAAAAAATAATTAACACTTTTAACCTCCTTTTAAAATTGCTTATATTACAATGCAATTAATTTAAGTGATGTAACATTTTCCTCAGGAACTTTTAGCGCTTCAAGAAAGCGCATGTTTCATTCCCTTCCTCCTTTTAAAACTGTTACAAAATGTAACCACTTGGAATAAAAAAAAAACTTATTATATATATCTTATAAAGAAAACATTTATTTATTTCTTCTTTCTATATTTCAAAAGAATAATATTTAAAAACTAACGATTTTTTATTTTTAGTTTTTTTTATTTTTAATAATTACTGTTTTTGATCATTATAGCGTACGTATTTACTTTATTCCCAATACACGGCCAATGGGAAATACATAAGAGCATGGATGAAAGAAATCGTGACTTCAATATTTGATAATTCTAACAGCACCTCATTTGATTTGTCTTTAACTAATTTATATCACAGATTTCATTTCATATTGAAAAACAATGGTTTGAAAAAAGCTAAGTAAATAATAAATAAAGCTATATTTTATCAAATTGCAATTGTTAATTGAAAGCTATGCACAAGTCTTCTATTGGAATACAATATATTCCGATAGAAGTATATTCAATATACTGTATGGAAAGTTGGAGCACTTGAACAGCTTGTCTATGTAAATAAAATATTTTATTTGTCAGACAGCTTTTTTTTTCCAGGGTTGAACTAAGAAAGGCTGCCTTAAAGTCATATCTGGATGTCAATTTCTGCCTACCTTAAAATAAAAGCTTCACTTTATTTTTAAATATCAATTACATGGTATGCAAGCGACTTGTGTTTTTAGCTTTTAGCAACTTGTGTTTTTTCAAGCGACTTGTGTTTTTAGCTGATTTATACTTTAAACTTCATTTATGGTGTGGAACGGTGTTTTCAACAAAGCCAAGTAAATGGTAAATAATTTTACTTTTCCGTATGACAATTTTTTTCCTTAAAACTATTTGCGTGTCTTCCTTTGTAAGCTAATACTATTGGAGGGCTTGATCAGCAAGAGATTAATAAAATGCAATACAACAAGAGATGAATAAAATAAAAACAAAAGAAATAAAAACTACCTTGAATGGGATTTAAGATCATTAAATTCCTAATTAGAAAGTGGATGATCATATTATAATAAAAAAATGTTTATTTATTCTTATTTTTTTTTTTTACTTCAAAAGATGTATTGTAGATATAATACATCTTTTGAAGTAAAAAAAATCATTTATAATTAAATTTCATATTTTGTATACTAAACTGAATGTTATTTAAAAATTTTATTTTTAAACATCATTAAAATTTTCATCAATATTAAATTTAGTAAACAGTTTTGGACAATATTTAAATAAAGGTGTGGAGGTAAATTAAATAAGGTTGTATACCTTAATAATACTTTATAAGGTGTTTAAATATTGTACCCCTTATATAAAGGTGTACAAAATTTAAATAATGGTATTAAATAAATACTTGAATAAGGATTAAATAAAGGTGTAAAGAAATTGTTTAAAAATGAAAATAATTAATTTTATTAACTAACTTATTTTATTAGAAATATATATATGAGTGTGTAATTTCAACGAAATCAAGCAAAAATAACTAACGGTAAATAAAGCATTTATGATTTAAACTGTAACAAGAAAAATTAGTATTCGAAAGAACAAAATAGTTTTTCTAATTAATAAGGTTTTCAAATACCCTTAGTGTCTTGAAAATTTGGCCTTCGACGATGATATTTTAATTCTGAAATGCCTCAAATCCTTTATAGAGCCTAATTTTATCAAAAGCATTTAAACTGAAGGAGCAGAAATATTAAGCCTCAATATTACTTGAATGAATGAAATAAATTCAATGAAATTTTAGCAGAAAATCTTTCACTATTAGAAAAGAGGTAAATTAAAAGTAGTGTGACTTGATTCTGTTGAATTAAATTTTAAGGCTATTAGAATTTGGAGAAATGATTATTCCAGTGTAATATTGAAGAATATTCCTTGAGACATCAAGTCAAATAGGGTGAAGAACAATCATTAAAATGTAAAGCAGAAAAATCATTCTAAAAGAATCAATCAATTTAAATTTAAGAATATTAATAATTAATTGAAAAACACGTATAGTTGGAACTTATTCAATCAAAAGAATGACATTCGTTAAAAGGCATATGAAAGTATCAATATACATAATGTTATAATCTCTTATTATGTTTAATACAAAATCCAATGAAATGAGCAATATATTTTTTATTCATTTAATGTAATTTAATACATTTACTCATTTCATATTATTTGATCACCATAATTATTTATATAATTATTATATATAAAATGACCTTCATATATTTTATAATTATATATATTATGACTATATATTATAGATTATATATATTTTGACTTATTTCATGTAAAATGACCTTCAAAACAAATATAGAAAAAAATATAATGCTAAATTAAAATAAACTTACAACTTAAAAGTAGAATCTAGTATTGTATGGCAGCCATAAATTGGTTTTTGCAAGAAGAATTTTTATTTAAAACACTTTCAGTTTCTTTTTCTGTTTTCAAATTTAAATAGTTTCATGAATTATTGAACTACTGCGAAGGACATTTTTGAACTTTTCAACTTCAAAAATGAAATCACTATAGAGAAATACATAATATATATATAGGAAAATAAATCTCACTTTATTACTTTAAAAAGAATGGTCACAAATATTTTTAAATATTCACTTGTGGACTGCTAGAAAATCACAAAAGAAACTGTTAATAGTAAGAACTTACTTCTGAAAATATATTTAAAAATGGAAAGTGTTTCTTCTAAAGAATGTAATTAGAATATAAGTATATCATTCATGGACGTAAAACTTCTAGATAAACATCATGGATTTAGCTCAAGGTATTTCTGAATATATTTTACCATCTGTTTATTAAGTCACAAGTACTTATTTTTAATCTTTTATGCACAGTTCTTGCAATATTCAGTCATGTAATATCATGATGCACTACTTAAAACACGTGCATATGTTTGTAAGTAACTAGAAAATTAGTTTTATAATTAAAAGCAATTATAAATTTTTATCAAATAATTTTTTTTCTATTTATTTATTTTTGAAATTCGAAATGTACACAGAATTTAAATTTAGACCGTAATTTCATGATGGAGAAAGTTACAACTAAGTGATAATAATGATCAAATTGCTTAGTTTAATTTTTTGCATTGTCTTAATATGTAAATCTGGCTTATTCCAGATTATACAAGTCCTGTACACCTTTTTGGCTTCTGAAAGGTCATTGCTCTCATTCATTTTAAATTTTATTATGGGTTGGGGAAAAAGTAATCCATTATTTTTTCGGTAGACGTCTGTAGTGATCGATATCTCGTGAGGTATCTATCAAACAATTTCAGATTTATGCTCGTTGCAAAGGTGACATTTGACACTAAAATATCCTCTTGTGGTTTTTTGTTTGATGAATTCAGTTACGAGTACAAGGTTTTAAAAATGGAAGACAACAAACAGAAAAATTCGATACATTTTCGTTTTTCTCTTGTAACGGTGAAAAAGATAGCCGGGTGGCTAAAATTGTGAAATGTGTTTATCGTCCTATATAAGACTGTAACAACCAGTTACGTACAATTTTTGTTTCGTCGATTAAGTTCGGGTATTTTTGATGTTAGAGATGCACCTCACATGTGGATACAGCATTGTCGAAAATGTCTATAAAATATCTAAAATGATCGAAGTTAACCGCATGTCAGCAGTCGTAACGCGCAAGACCTAAAAATCTACATGAAAACTGTTTTAAACCTTTTTACAAAGCGAATCCAAAAGAAGTTACATAAAGTTCACATAAAAATAATGGATTTCTTTTTCCCCAAACTAATATTTTTGTCTTTTAACGTTGAGTTTGGGTTTTGCACAAGAATATCACTAAAATTTAATTTTTGGTGCAGCTTGTCCTTTTTGAACTTTGTGCTACAAAACCCATTCAATCCTGTATGTCAGATTTCTATTATTAAAATTTAACAAAAAAATGATGTAGTACGAAAGAAGTAATTCATTAATGCTCCTATCATTGTGAAATAATTTAAACACAGTTAACTTTTTCTTTTTTTTACTAGGAATTAATAATATTTTATATACTTATAAAATCAGGTTCAACTAAGAATCATCGATTAAATGAAAATTTCTTTTAATAAATGGGAATTTTTTTCTCAGACATGACTATTTCCAGCAAAACTAAGTTAATATTTTTTTTATGCTTTTTTTCCGAAAGCTTAGTTGACGTTTTTTATTAGAAACTGCGACACACGAAAGATGCCGGACTTTATTCAAACTCATTATTAACTTGTTTATGTCTGTTCCAGAACTCTTCTAGCTTCAAAAACGGAAGCGAATCGTTCTTTTCCCTTTTAAAATAGTCTTGTACCCGCAAAGAGTTGGAAATACAGAAAAAATACTGTACAATTTCCCCTTCTTTGTACATCCTCATGGTATAATTATTTTAGAAACAAAAGATTTTTTTTTCGCTCATAGCATCAAACTTGTTTCGTTTTCGAAAAACCACTGATCAGAAATGCATTGAAATGTGGATGAAACGAGCTCCTAATTCAATATTTAATAACTTGGCCACTACAGGAAATTTCCTCACCTCTTTCAATTTTCTTTTCGCTGACGCATATGCAAGACCTTATTCAGTGGTTCGAAATAACACTTTGAACAAATCTAATTGAATACAAATATCATTATTTTTCCAATTCGTGATTTTTTTCTCGGAAACTAGATATGCATTTTCCTCTGGAAACCACGATTCACGAAACTAGAAGACTTGATCAGCTTATCAATCCAATTAATTGTGCCGATATGTTAAGCTTACATCAAAATTTTAAATAGTTTAATGTAAAAATATATGATATTCAGCAAAGTTTTAAATGTTGAATTGAAATTGCAAATTTATGCAAGTTCTTAGATATACATAATCTTAAAACACATGTAGCAAATAAAATTTAATCTGCACTACTGGCCATTAAAATTGCTACACCAAGAAGGCGACATGCTACAGACGTGAAATTTATACGACAGGAAGAAGGTGCTGTGATATGCAAATGATTAGCTTTTCAGCCCATTCAGACAAAGCAGGCGCCAGTAGCGACACCTACATTGTGTTTAAATGAGGAAATTGTTCAGCCGGTTCCTCATACACAAATTGCATTTGAACGTTATTGCCTGGTGAGAAGTTGTTGTGATGCCTCGTGCAAGAAGGAGAAATGCGTACCAGCACGTTTCTGACTTTGATAAAGGTCGAAATGTAGCGTACCGGGATTGCAGTTTATCTTATCGCAGTATTGCTGATCGCGTCGGTCGAGATCCAATGACTGTTAGCAGAATATGGAATCGATGGGTTCAGAAAGGTAATTGCCCTGGCCAGCACTTCTCCAGATCTTTCACCTATAGAAAACGTCTGGTCAATGGTTGCCGAGCGACTGGCTCGTCACCAAACGCCAGTCACTACGGTTGATGAACTGTGGCATCGTGTTGAAGCTGCATGGGCATCTGTAGCTGTACATGCAATCCAATCTCTGTTTGACTCAATGCCCAGGTGTATAAATGCTGTTATTACTGCCAGAGGTGGTTGTTCTGGGTACTGATTTCTCAGGATCTATCCAGTCAAACTTTTTGAAAATTTAAGCACTTGTTATTTCTAGTACAATATATTTGTCCAATAAATATCATTTTGTTATCTGTATCTCTTCCTGGTGTAGCAATTTTAATGGCCAGTAGTGTATATATATATATATATATATAGAAACATACTTTTTACCTCCATACAGTAGAATCTTATTAATCTTGACTAATAAGGAATCCAGATTATAAGAAATCACAGAAACTGTAGATTAAACAAAATAACCTACAAACTGAGTCAAGGTACATAAGCAAACTACTGTACGCAGTAAAAATTCTACTCTGAATTCAAGAAAATGAAATGTAAAACTGCAGAAGAGAAATTTAAGGATATTATGTATATATACTGCTGGCCACCCAAATTGCAATACTAAGAAAGACAAGAGGTATGACAAAATTTATTTTGTACATAACATATTGACCAAGTATCAAATGATTGAATTTATAGACTTCTATGAAGTGTGGTTCCTTCCAAAATCAGAAGCCAGAGTGCCCGCAATTGTTGGAGATAACCACTGCCATACGCCTCGGCATTGATTCAAAAAGTCTTTGGACGTGTTTTGGGGAAAAAGTAGACCAAGCAGCTTTCACACGTTGCCAAATCTGGTGGGATCTGGTGTGGCAGCTGGGGATATAATCTGGGTCAATCGTTGAGCAACCATGGATCACATGTTTTCTATCGGCGAAAGATCCAGAGAGCACTCGCCCTGGAAAGTAATTCAATCTGACGACTGACAAAGAATCCTTTGACAACGCATGCCAATTGTGGTCACGCATCATCTTTTGGAAAAATGGCTGTTGGCAAGCCCTGAAGGTAAGGAAAGACTACTAGCTCCAACACCTAGGAGATTTAGTGTTGAATGTTTAAAGTACCGGCAATGGGTACTAAAAGAGTGCGTGAGTAATATCCAATACCATCCCATACCAAAATATCCGGTGCAGGACCAATATAGCGGTGAATAACGGAACTGTTCAGCAACTTCTCTCAACGGTGTCTCCAGACTCGATAACAACTATCGTGGTGTTGCAGACAGAATCATGACTCGTCAGTAAATACAATTTCATCCCATTCTGCCATTCACATCCTTTTTTCATCGTACCGTTGGTGGCGGAGAAGTCTATGGTTCATAGTCAAGGATAGACGAAGTAATGGACGTCTTGCGCACAGACCACTCTACTGTAAATGGCGTCGAATAGTACACGTAGATTTTGAATGATGTGTTACAAACTGAATGTGTTGTGCTGTGGTTCGTGATGTGGCTGAGCCATCTGTCACTGCCATGCGCACATTTAACCTGTCATCATGTGAAGTGGTGCACTGAGGTGGGTGCGATCGAACACGTCGTCCTTCGTATCTCCTGCATCCAAAGATCACATATCCGCATTACAGTTGTTTGGTTTCGTCTTACACGACTACCGATATCCCTGAAAGATAATCCATAATCCTTCCTCTGTCGAACTCGAATACTTGATCAATAAATGATCGCTGTTTTCTACTACGCATTATTAATCATTTTTTGAAAAAATATGGGAATAAATTGGATATGCATTAGGGACGAGAAAGAAGATCTATTTCATTCAAGTTAAAGCTCACTTCTCTTCAACATGGTATTTACTTTCGATGGATTTGATTCTTAGACATTTTTGCTTAGGGGGGCTGTAGTCGTCCAAACCCTTCTTCTTCAGAGTTTACCTACCTTGAAATTTTTCCCAGAAAAAATCCTAAATTAAGAAGATTGTCTGATATTTCCTACTCACTCTTGGTACAGTGTAAGTAAACCAGGTCTATCTTTAACTCTCTCATGTTACAGAAAAATCTGCACTTGCCTCTTGTGCCTTGTTTCCGGCCACCTGAAATGCCTTACATTTTCTAAGGGTGAGAAATTCTACCTTTTTTTGTCCAAAATGCCAGCAACACCAAACTTCTGTTAATCACATATTGGAATATTTAGTCTCCTTTTGGAATTTTTCTTCCCCTCTTCTTCCCCTCTTCTTGTCTTCGATTTTTTAAATGTCTGTGGATTGATAGATCTGGTCTGACTTCGTTAGAGGATTAGAGATAAGTAGCAACACAAGGTGTTATTGTTGTGTTTACAAATTATAGTATATTATATATAGTACTGTGTGTGTGTGTGTGTGTGTGTGTGTGTGTGTGTGTGTGTGTGTGT
>JAPDSC010155675.1:0-11644 GCA_026290005.1 Latrodectus geometricus
TATATTGATAAACAACAGACTCGCCACGTCAAATAAATGCTATTATGCCCTCAAAAACCTAAATATCTTGGAAGTGTCATTACCACTAACAATGATTTGACTATATTGATAAACAACAGACTCGTTACGTCAAATAAATGCTAATATGGCCTCAAAAACTTAAATATCTTGGAATTGTCATTACCACTAATAATGATTTGTCTATATAGATAAACAACAGACTCGCCACGTCAAATAAATGCTATTATGGCCTTAAAAACCAAGTAAATTCTCGATTTATGAGTTTAAAAACAAAAGTTAACATCTATAAAAGACTGTTTCAACCATCTTGCTTTATGGAAGTGAATGCTGGACATAAATTGTTAACCTGTGAACGTAAAATTTTAAGAAAAAATTTTGGTGCAGCTCATAAGAATAATAGCTGGAGATCCTTGTTTAATTTTGAAATCTATCAAAAGCACAAGCAACCCTATATTGCTGAAGTCATAAAATGCAATAGACTACGGTGGCTCGGGCATTTGGTGAAATAAGGTGGCTTAATCTTGACTTGACGGAGAAGAACATTTATCTGATAAATAAAAGAAACTAAAGAAGCCTCGCGCGTGATAGAGAAGACCAGATGACAACGGGTATCAGGGAAGGCTTTGGCCAGTAGCAGACTTAAAAGAAGAATAAGAATATATTTAATAATTAAATTAGAGAAAACATTTTTGCATTTCAGATCTATATTTTACTGTTTAGAGCTCTTTAATTTGAATAAATATTAATTTAAACGAATACAGAACTCGTTTTTTACAGGTTTCATATACATGAAACTGAAAATTATATCTGCAATAAACCCTTTCAAATATATTTTACCTAAAAGAGTGATCTTAAAAAGATTTTTTTTTACTTGAATCCATGTCAATGTTTCTTGTGTAGGTAGTTCAATTGAAACCTACTTCAATTAAACTACCTAAAAGAAACTTTTACTTCAAATTTTTTGTTTTCATTATTCATAAGTTTTTTTATCACAGAATTTTTACAAATATACTATTTCAACAATTTAATTTTACTTGTATTCATTCTCAGTAAAACCTTTTAATTACTTAGTTTTGCTAATAGAATATTTGTCCATCAAAAATATTTTAACTATCTTAACACATTTCATTTTGATTTTATAATTTTCGAAAGATATAACATTTAATTATCTTTCGCTATAATTACTACATAATGTAAATAATGTACAAAATATTCCAATAAGATAATATTTTTACAATAAGGATTTAGTCTTACTGTGAAAATAATAATATACTTTTGGTCCCCAAATTGAACAACACCAAGAAATACAAGAGATGTCACAACAAAATGTATTATGTAGATAAAATGTTAACCAAGTATCAAATGATTAAAGTTGTACACTTCTGTGAAGTATGGTTCCTGTCAAATTCAGTAGTCAGAGTAGCCGCCATTATTGGAGATTCCGCTGCCACACACCTCGACATTGATTCAAAGAAACTTTGGATGACTTCGTGGAGTACAGCAGACCATGCAGCTTCCTCATGCAGTCAAAGTTGATCTGGTGTGGCAGCTGGGGGCATTATTTGGGCCAGTCGTTGAGCAATCATGTATCACACATTTTCTACTGACGAAAGATCAGGAGAGCGATCCGGCCAGGAAAGCAATTAAATCTGGTGATTGACGAAGAACATATAGACAGTGAGTGCCAACGTGTGGTCGCACATTATCCGGTTGAAATATGGCTGTTGGCAAGCTCTGAAGATAAAAAAGGACAAATGGCTCCAACACCTCGGAGATACAGTGCTGCCTGTTTAAGGAACCGGCAATGCGTATTAGAAGAGTGCGAGAGTTACATCCAATACCGCCCAATACTTTGATACCCAGTGCAGGACCAGTGTGGAGGTACATAACGCAGCTGTTCAGTATTCTCTCTCCATGGCATCTCCAGACTCGAATGCGACCATCGTGGTGTTGTAGACAGAAGCAGGACTCGTCATTAAAAGCAATTTCATTCCATTCTGTCGCTCACATCCTTCTTTTATCGCACCATTGGCGGCTGAGACGTCTGTGGTTCTGCACCATGGGTAGACGAAGCAATGGACTTCTTATGGACAGGCCACTCTGATGTAAACGGCCTTGAATGGTACTCTCAGACACTAGCTGATGCGTCATAGATTGAATGAGCTGTGGTTCGTGATGTAGCTGAGAGATCCGTCACAGCTATGAGCATAATTTGTCTGTCATCACGTAGAGTGGTGCACAGAGGTGGGTGCAATCAGGCCCGACGAGAGGGGGGGGGGGGGGGGGTAAGATTCCCCGGGCCCGAAGTTATGAGAGGGCCCGGTTAACGTTCTTTTTTTTTGACTAAAAAATTTTTTTTGGGTTTTTCCCCGGGCCCGGCATTGTCTCTCGACGGCCCTGGGTGCAATCTAACATGTCGGTCCATTGTACTCTCCTGCATTCAACGGTCACATAATCGTATTACAGTTGTTCGGTTTCGTCCAACATGACTACCGATTTCTTTGAAACATAATCCACAATCTCGGTAGGCCACTATCCTTCCTCTGTCGAACTCGGACACTTGATAAAAAAAATTATCGCTGTTTTCTATAAGGCATAATTTATTTATTTATTTATTATTATTATTATATTTAAAAGAAGTACAAGAAAAACACAATTGTCGAACTTGAAATCATCGAAATCTCCAAGCCTTAAATAGCATTTTGAAGTCGCACCACATTCGTAAGTGATGTGCGTCTGTGCTGAAACTCTAATAATTTGTATATTTCAATACCGCTTATGCATGTTGTAAATTTCATGCTATTTGCATGCTTCCTTCAGGGTGTTGCATTTACGGTAGCTACCAGTGTATATTTTCAGTCATAATTACAGTAAACTGTTAGCAAACTTTTACTGACTAGCTTGAAGATTACATTTTGGAGTGATGTGCACATGATAAGCTGTGTCACAGCAATACGAGTATACCAATATAGACACTATCCGCAGACAAATAATTTGGCTCATTTGCAACCAGCCTGTTGCTTGAAGAACAGAACTTTTATTCCAATGTGTATATAAACTTAATTTTTTTTCTATTTGCTGTGCAGTACTTCATGTTTACCTTTCATAAATTATATTTATAAAAGAGGAATATTAAAAAAAATAAGTAAACGAAATGTGGAAAAAATCATGAAAAATTTAACTTGAAATGAGATACTAAGTAAATTAAGATGCTTTTATTTAAAGTATAGAAAAGTTAATTATTTTTGTCAAATAATAAGATGATTTGTAACGATTGCCTGATATTCATTTGGTGTGTGTATAAAAATAATAAACACATGTTAATAAGCATTTTTTCCTTAGTATTTCTCTTTGCTTAGTTTTTCTCATCGAGACTAGTACTTTATAACTACATATCGGTTCATTCTAAATAATTAAATGTAAGATTAATTTTGAAAAGTAGATTTAATCTTCGTAAATCTACTTTTCAAAATTTACTTTTCAAGATTTAATGTAGCATGTTATCCTTACAAAAACCATGCTACATTAAAGAAAAAAAAAACTTAATATTTACTGTGCAATTTTTATAAGAAAGTCATAATGATAGCAAATTATAAACAAAATATTCTAATAATGCCAACTAATTAAGATTGAATAAGAGAATATGTGTAAATAATTACAGCAAAAATGAATAATAAAATTATTATAATATTGAGTAAAAGAAACTTTTGAGAAGAGAATCGAAGAGATATTTTAATGGAAAATTTAGATTTGAGGTTTTAAACAAAAAACTCTGCGTCCACTTTGAATATAACCTACAGAAGCTGATTTTAAGTTACAGAAATATATTTTATATTCGAGAATATGGAAACAGCTTTAAGTATGCATAAATACATACGCTATAATTATTTTAAAGTAAATTAAAATAATTAAAATGCAACAACTGCATAAAAATAATAGTAATTTCTAACATAAAATTTCAAAAAGTTCCAGCTTAAAAGTGAATCTTATCAACTTTGTACATCGTTATCTCAAAAGTGGAATTGAAGATTGCCTGAACTTAAACATTAAACTAGGGGGGAAATTTTGAAGTCAATTTAGTTTGCCCCCTAATGGTGGCAGCAAATGGGTAAAATAAGTTCTTTGTAATAAAACTCAATGGTAACAAAGAGGATAAATTTAATCTAAAAAATTTATTCTTGATTCGATTTTGAAAAACTTTATTCATATGATTTATTTCAAATAGGTTAGAATGTTAACAGAGTAAATAATATATGAAGAAGAAATTTTATATGACAACCAACTTTTCTTGGAGTTAAATAATACATTTCAAAACTTATCTCAAATATAAATAATATATACTACAAAATTATGCACAGGTGTGTAAGTCTACTGTAGCATCTTCATTTTGAAATAATGTTGTAACTTGACAAGAGTAAGTAAAAGTTTCTAATTGATCTTTATATTCATTTTTAAAAATTTTGCTTACAATTTACTTGTAATATTTAAAAAATAATAATTAATAGGAAAACTTTGCTGTAACAGCGCAAAGCATTTTTTTTCAAGTGCTCCTGAAAGTTAGGCAGATACAATACGAAAAATAGGCAGATATTCTTGAAATTTATTGATAAATAATAACACATTTGGTACTTATTTGTTTTCAAGGACCAGACTCTCGGGAAGGGTAATGAGATCATTGCTGAGTAAACATATATCTAGAATACGTGAATTACTTATTTACCTTTTTTGCAGTTGACTTAAGTCTGATTGCTTATATCTGAGTATTTTAGACTGCTCAGATTCATTGTACGGTCGCTCTTGGCACGATTTTCCAAAGTTGGCAATAAAGAATATTTTTTGGCAAACCAACCAATTCTGATCAATCACAGATGAGGGATTCCGACCAATGAAAAAAGGAATATTCTGTTTATTTACAGACATCGCTTGTACAAATTGATGAGGTTGGCGAGATGTTTGGCGATTTTTTGAAAAAGTCACCAAGAGCGACCGTACAGTATATTTTTTACCTTTTAGATATTAAATGTATTTCTTTCTTTTTATAGAGTTTCAATCCGTCACACTTTACGTATTTAGTTTTTTCATTCGAATGCTGATAAGAGTAGAGTTAATTTTTGGTAGAGATTGATACACACAGTAACTTCCTAACATACAAGAGTAAACTAGAAATTCTTGATTTTCTTAATGGAAATGGGAAAGTAGAAATAGAAAACAAAGAGTAGATGGAAAATCAATGAAAAAGACTTCATGAATCTTTTTCACCAAATATTTCGTCGGTAACGGTTTGTATTTTTTACTGATTTTTTTGGGAGATTGTAAAAATAAATAAGTACCCACCAAATATCATTAAATCAACAATTATAGATGGCAAAATTTATTGCCTTCGCAAATGTTGCCAAATTTACCGTATTATGCATACTAGGATTAAGTATCCTAGTATGCAGTATCCTTGATTAAGCATCCTAGTATAAAAATCCCAGTTAAATACTACTTATATTTTTATTGTATTCTAAAAAGTCATAATGCTCTTAAATTTGAGTATGCTCTCTCTAAAACATATTTATTGATAAAATTTATGATATATAATTCATTAGCTATATTTATTATATGTGAAGTTTTAATAATAATAATGCAAATATTAATAGGTAAACATTAAATCATTTAATGACTTTCAACTAAGAAATATAACAAAACTTTCGATACTCACTAATTAACAATCAACATATTTAGATGATCTTCATTACCTGATAGAAATTATTTTTAATAATTATATTGATTTCTGCTTTTCCAAGAGCTACAATTTGTAATAATTGATTGATTGATTGATTGATATGCAAATAAAATTAGGCGTCTCGATGAAATGCAGTTTATTGCTCGGGTGCTTATTTCTATTACCTAGAAATCAATAAATACAACCAAATTACTTACTTACTATTTTAGTCGATTAGCCTATACTTAAGGGTGCCTCCTTGATTCTCGCCAAAATGTGGTTGCGGTTGATCACCAAGTTGGGCAAAACCCAATAGTATTTTAATTGCAACAGAGCGATTGATTGTTCTGTGCCAACAAATATCGTCAATAAAATCGATAGCTGAACATGCTTGCCAAGGGGGCACCCTAAAATATAGTTTACTTAGACTATACATTAGGGTGCCCCTTTGATTCTTGCCAAGTTGTGACCACGATTGATTGCCAAGCTGGGCAAAACCGAATCATGTTCTGATTGGTTTAGATCCAGTCGAGGCTCTGATTGGTTTATCTGATTGGTTACCTGGTTGCAATGTAATCTGCGCGAACAGGAATGGCGCCAAAAAAATCACCAAGTTCGCCAAAGGGCACCCTAAGGTATAATTTTACCTTTTGGTCAAATAATGAGGTCATTATATTTATTTTGAGGATCAGATTAACTGTACGGTCATTCTTGGCGCGATTTTTCCATAAATAATATTTTTTGGCAACCCATTTTTCACATAGGCAATATTTTTCAGTATTCTGTTTTTATTTAGTTCTCGCTTGTGCAAAATGGCGAGATTTTGAAAAAGTCGCCAAGGTGACCGTAAATTTTTACCTTGTTTTTAAATGCGTATTCTAATTCAAATGTTAAAAAACAAACGTAGGGATGCTTATATGAAACAAGAAAATCGCTACAACTTTGATCAATAATTCAAACGTACAGCTTTAAACAGAATAATTGCTGAAGAATTTGCACTCATGAAAGTATTTCATTGTTTTTGGACAGGATCCAAGATAAATCCCTCGAAAAACATTAGAAGTTCTAAAATCTATTTTTTGGTGATTTGCGGTTTGTTTTGTTAATAATATTAATTGACGACATTAGTGTGACGTCATATCCACAACTATTTCCAAACAAATACAATGTAAACATTTGTTTAATATTGTATTTAAGAGTGCCTTCTTGACAAACTTGGAGATTTTTGTTTGGCTATCGATTTTATTGGTGATTTTTGTTGGCACACAACAATAAATTGTTCTGTTGCAATCAGAATACGATTGGATTTTGCCCAGCTTGGTGATTAACTGTGATTACAATTTGGCGAGAATCAAAGGTTAAGCAAACAAAAGGTTAAAAGTTTTAGCAAACACGTTATCCTTAAATAATGAATATCAATTTCAAGAATAACAATTTAAAAATCTATCACCGAAGTCTATGGCAGTTTCAATGATAAATGGCGCTTAACAGCAAATGTTTGGAAACAGTTGCTGGATATGACGTCACAACTAATGTCGTCTATAGCAATCAACATTTTTCAGCAAATTCAAATGGAATGTTATTGACAGTGTCTGATCTATAAATTAATAGATTTATTTCGGCCCTAGTTATAAAAGAATATCTTTTAAAATATAAATAGAATATTTATAATGTACATATCTTTCATAAAATAAATAAAAAGTAATAGAGAATTTTATTCATTAAATCATTTACAAATGTGTCTAACTGTAATTTTAAAAAAGAAATAAGTAAAACTTGAAATAAGCATGGCAATATATATTTGCAACATTTGTAGTCTGATTTTGTTTTTATTGTTTTGTAAAATAATAGAATTAAAATAATGCTTAATCTCTAGAAATATTTCTCGTGATTTTTATTAAGTTTATTTTAAAGATGTTTTCAAAATATAACTCATATGAAAACTGTTTTATCCAATAAAAATATACTTTATTATTCCTTACTTGTAAAATTTCCGCAACAAGATCATTTATTTGCGAAGATTAATTGTTCTAACTAACTATTTATAGCATGGATCCCTTAAACTCAGATGAACAAGGTACTGAAGCACCTAAAAGACCTGGTGGAAATAGATTTTTTAATTCAGCGGATAATTTAAGAAATAAAGGAATCTCAGCTGTGAAGAAAGTTTGCAGTGCTTTTTGCCAAGTCTTACGAGTTGGAAATCAATTTCATATAACAAAGGAAGAGTTGGAATCTAACAAACACCAAAACGGTCAAAAACTTCTTAAAAAACAATGTGAAAACATTTTTGGTCATAATATTTCACAAAATATTTCTGAGTCAACAAACATTTCTCGGAAACGCAAACATCAAGAATCAGAGAGTCCAAAAAAGAAAAGACTTAAAACAAAAAAGTCAGAAGAAAATGATATCACTGCAAAAAATCAAAACTTATCACCAATAAAAAATTTTAACATGGGCACAAGCTTATCAAAAGATGGGAATAATGAGGATGTGTTTGTACCTCATTCGTTATTAGATAACCAAGTACTAGAATTTTCAAAAAGTGCTGATAGGTGTAATGCTTCATTTGACTCACCATTTATCTCTGATGAAATTAATTCATCAGATAACAAAAATATTAATTCAAACGAATTGTACCCAGTTGGTGTCATTGATTCTGATTCTGATGATTCTCATTGGTCTTTTAAAACAGCAACTTCTAATATAGATGAGAAGGAGATTTTTAGTGATGAAGAGAAATTTAAAGAAATGCCCCTGACTGAAACTAGAAATGAAATAAACTTCCAAAATCAAAATTCAGGGGTTGTAACCAAATGCCGCAATTATTTGAAAGCATGTAGTTTCGTCCCAAAACTAGAGGATAAGAATCACTTAGATACTCAAAAGTTCGTGTTAGATCCTTTACTTGAAAACTTAATAAACTCAAGAGAATTTAATGAAAAAGAATCTTCTGTAAATGCTTCTCAACCAAAATCATCTGATGATTACAGTCTGCAAATGTCGTCCGATTCTCAAGAATCATTGACAAATGATGACTTCACGCAAAATATAGAAGACCAACATTATTCAGGAGCTCAAAATTACAGGCTAGATCTTATTCACAAAAATTCAATGAGTTCAGGTGAAAATTCTGAGAATCTGCAAACTGTTAATAATGTACCCTTCAACAAGGAAAGAATGGCAGTTAATTTGAATGATATCCAACAAAAATTCTTACCATCGGAAAAAGTCGGCAAAAATTCGATTCATCCAGGAGATGAAGAAACACAAAATCTTAATTTTATAAAAGATGATATCGAAAATAGCATAAAAAATGATGCAAATAAAACTTCTATAACGCCACAATTTCAAAAAATTGGTACAGTTAGGGATTTCGAATTTGGTCCTAAGAAATTTTCCAAAGCTATTATAAGATCTGCAATAACAACGGGAGGAAAACGCGTTAACAACTCGCCTAATATTAAATATCCATTCGCGCAAAAAAAGTTAGAAGATAAAAATGGAAATTTATATAGTAACGTATGCACAATTTTTCAAAACAATTTTCATGAAAGTAGAAAAGAACTCTTGAATAAAATAAGTGATAAAATAATTAAAGATTCTTCGTTAAATATAACAGAATCTAAATATCAAACTATTAAAAAAAGAAATGGTAATTTTAAGCTCCATTCATTTCCTAAGGCAAATAAGTATACCACTAATAATTATCTGAAAGATAAATTAAAGGCTCAGAAACCTGACGAAAAAATATTAACCATTGAGAAAGACCCAGTGGATGAAAATAAACATCTGGAAATACCAAATGAATCAATAAATGACATTCAATCTGACAACAATTCTATGATGACAGACACCGAAAAAATATCAAACAATGATTCATTTTTTGATCGTACAATGATTATAGATTCAACTGCTGCTTCTCCAAATGTAGTAAGTAAACTAAATGAAAGCGAGAAAAACAGTTCTTTTTCTTTTAATGGAAATTTAATTTCGAGAACAAATGATGAATTTAACGAACAGAAAAGAGCTGCATTTTCCATAAAAGAATGTGAAATAAACAATACGAATGTTGTTTTAACAACAAAAACACAAGAGGAAAATTGTAATGACAAAAATAGTACGGAAGAAATAAAAGACACTAAATCATCCCTTTCTTCAACTAGTTGCAAATCTCCCCTAAATTCAAATTTAGCGGAGTACAAAAATTCCAAAAAAATAACAAATGATGACACTATCATTTTGGAATATGATACAGATATTGCTCAGCAAGAAAAAATAGAGCTTAATGAAAATTCTTCCGAAATCTCCAATCAACAAGTGTCAGAACTAGTTCAAAACAATCAGGACTCTGTTAAGAAACAAATAAATGCTTTAACAACACTTTCAAATGAAAAAAGGATGGTAAAATATTCTCCCGATTCTAAAGCTAACCAGAATAGTGACAATTATAAGTTTAAGAAAAATATGAATATTGACCCAAAGCCGAGAGAAAATCATTCAATAATGGAAGAAGTTCGTGGCCTACAAACCGAAAATATTTGTAATAGTAATGAAAAAATTGAAGTGAATTTTAATGCAGAACACGATGATCTTTCAAATTTTAATGTCAGGGATTCATCATCAGATTTAAGTAATGATAGAAAAGTTATAAATACATATTACAGTGAGCAATCTGATATTTTTACAAAGTCCAAAAAGAAAAAAATAGCTGAATTAAATCATTCAATTAAAAACTTTCGTTCTCAAAATTCTCACTATGATCCAAAAAATAAAGATGATTTGATTACTTTTATTAATAAATGGATGAAATCCTCGTTTCAAGAAAATCCAAATAAAGTCAGTGAAAATATGTCAAACACTTTCATAGATTCTGATGTTCCAGAAAACAGTGGTGTTATAACGAATAGGAAGCAAAGAAAGAAAAAAAGTAAACAGAAAGGGAAAAAGAAATGCAGAAAAAAGGGCACAAACAGAAGAAACCAATTAGATGGATATGAAATAAATGCATTCCAATACCAGAAGTCTCCTCTGATTTTAAACAGACCACATCGATTGAGTGTGAAACGGAAGAAACCTTCCCATTCGCGCTTAATGAATAAGAACAATATGTTAGAATACTCTTCAGAACAAAAGAAAAAAAATCCTGAAAATTATGGAAACAAAGCTTTTTCGCAGGTTTTGCCAGTTCATAAATTGAACTGCAGCCTCGAAAGTGAACCGAGAAATTCTAAATATTCCATGGAAAATGATAAAACGAAATTTTTACCATCAGAAAACTGTGATTCAGCAAAATCATCCTCTACATTGTCTCCCATTTATGATGAAGCGGGTCTAAAATCTACAGTTATGAAATCTGATTTAGAGAGAATAAATATATCTAATTTTAATGGTTTACTAAATAACAATTATAATATTGTGAAATCTGAAAAAGAAGGCGTCATTTGGGAACTATGCTTACATGATCAAGATACTAATTTGACTCCCTTGCTTATGCCCCAAAAAAAGTTTTGTTTAGATGCCCCAAAAGAATGTATGAAAACAAATATGATACCAAAACGCTTCGTTTCGTCTTTTCAAACAGACGAGTTGATTAATCATGCTGAAATTTCAACAGAACTAGTTATTCCTCGTCGTCCATCTCGAAAAGCTAAAGAAGCAGCCTTTTGCAAAATTAGACAATGCAGATCTCGTAAAAATAAAAGAATCAGTATTCAATAATAAATTTAAATTAATATTTTGGAAAAAACTATAAAATTCTTTTTTTTTTAATATTTCTCATCTGTAAATAGATTAAATTTAATTATCTTTAGAGTATTCTTGGATGAGAATCATATGTATATCAACTTTGAAATGTTTGTCTACTATAAATGAATATGAATGTGAAACTTTGATTTCTTTTTTCAATAGAAC
>JAPDSC010155678.1:0-10503 GCA_026290005.1 Latrodectus geometricus
ACAATGATTGATTTAAAATAACCCGATTTAATATTTCTCTTTCCCGATCAAAATTATTAAAAACAACTAAACACTCAATGAATTTATAAATTTGAATCATGAATAAGTGATGAAATTATTATTTTAGCCAGCGCTCTCCACTTAATGCCATCCCCCACATTAATGATCAGACATTAAACCTTGTAGCATGTGTTGGCTCTTCTCTGGTTCAAGAATCAAAAACACTTCTTTTTAGACACGTGAGTTAAGCATTTCACTTTTAGACTACCACTGGCACAATGATTGATTTAAAATAACCTGTAACATTATTGTGTAAAATTTTTTGACTTAGCTTAAATTTGAAGATTTTTTTTTATAATTTTTCTGTTATAAATAAAAATCATAGTTATTAATTTGCATGCAGAATTGTAAATAAACAGAAAATGGCAAGATAACTTGTATTTTCATGATGTAAATGGCTGCAGAATAACACCATGAATTATTAACAAACAATATTGATTTCTCTTATGAGATTTATTTAATATATTGGCCCTGAAATTTCATTTTTCCTTAAATATTCTCTATCTATTAGGCCACTGAAGACATCGAAATTTTAAATCATTATCATGTGACGAGGTTAATACCTGAGCCAACACCCAGCTCTACAAACTTGCTTGTCAAGCAACAGGCAAAAATACTTATAAAAAATGATAAAATCACAGTTTCCTTAAATTATTAAATTTTAAACTACAAATTTATAATTTTGATGAGAAATTTTAAGAATCGAAGGAATGATTGTTCTGATTCTTAGAGAATTAATAATCTTTAAGTTCATGCGTCATTTTGATCCTTAAATACTTTAAGTCTTTAAGGATCAGAACAGGAAAAGGATCCAAATATATTTCACCTTTCCAAATTGAAATAGTTATTAAGTTATTTCTTTCTTTTTTAAACTCGTGAAAGATTTAAAACTTTAGAAAAGTTGCTTCTTGAAATGAAATGAAGCTAAAAGTTTATGTCAATGTAGCATTTAGTTCTGTTGATAAGCTAAGAATATGAGGCATAAAAGGATGCTGAAAATCAGTTTAATGAATTCTTTTAATGCAATTAATAGAAACGTTTAATATCATTTCGTCTTTTATTAACAATTATTTTAGTGTAAAATATGAATAATCAAGATTAAACCATTGTAACCAACTTCTATTAGTTGGAAAATATTTAATAAAGGAAATCAAAAAGCTTGGTATTTTATGATCAATTAATTTTATATATTCACTTTTATGATCAATTCTCGCCATTTTATGATTTTAGTATAACTTTATCTTTCATTTTTGAGCATTAAATTCTTGAATAATTAGCCTTGTAATTTCTCACTACGGTGCAAAGAAGATAAGCAATTATTACTAATGATAATTATGTATAGTTATAGTTCCCAAATATTTTGAAAATTTTAAAGTTTAATAATATAATGTAATTATTTAAATTCCTTCTATAAATGAGGTTATTAATTTTTAATAACGCTTGTAAGAGTAATGAATGGTGTTCATTTAATAATTAAGAAAATTGCAATAAAAGTTTACTGTGACTTACAATTTATGATTACGATACTATCCTTATATATATAGTCTAAGAAGTATTTTATATCTGGAACAAAATCTCAGCCAATATGTATTCTTTCATGAAGCATTAGGAAATGATGAACAATAAATAATAAGGAAAAAGAAGCGATCAAATATTCAAAAACTTAATACATTATGATAATTTTCATTTTATGCCATATTATTAAAAATTTAAAAAAAATTTAAAAAAGCCCAACAACTATCCATGGACATAAATTAATTTCTTGATAATATCCTACAATTTTAACTGGTTATACATATTTTACAAATATAGCACGGGGAAAGGTTAAGCTGAATTAGCAGTTTAGTTACCAAATGTTTGCACCATTTCCAGATTATGAAAACTTCCACTTTTTTACAACCCTAAACATTACCAATAACAGTAAGTCCTGTAACTATTTACTTGCTACAAGAATGCTTTACTCTTAAAAGAATAAAGATTTTTTTGTATTTAAGACTCTCTGATGAAGTAAAGATAAGTTACTTAAATATAAATCATTACTCAAAAATATAGGATAAACACGCTCTCCTATAATTAGAAAAATTTAATTTCACTCTTACAATTACCAGCCACGTTATAATCACAATAATTGGAGAAAAAACTATATTATCTCAGAATTAAATTACATCTTCAATATACACGTACATTCTGTACAAGCAATAGGATCCAGCCACTTTCTGATCTTCTAATGTAGAGAACGAATTGTGCAAATAATCTATTAGAAAGACGAATGATTATTGTGGTGACAATAAAATCACACATGAACAGCGGTTCGAGTAAAAGCCAGTGTTCTCAACAATGATATTTTATTGCCAAATTTGAGAATCAGGTAGATGACTTTAATACGGAAGTTGCCTTGCTGAATTATCTAATAACGTTGTCTAAAATTTTAAAAAATTGCATCATGGGACTTGGATCTGCTGGTCAGAAATATTAACTAACATAGTGTACGAAACGATATGGTAACTGTCCGATGGTACCAAAGGCTCAGAAAAGGTAAATTTCGCTCTCAAAGTCCCTGGGCTATTTATGCTTTAATTGCAAAAACCAAATTAGCAGCAATCCGAAACGATTTGTACAAATGAGGTGTTAAACAATGTTAGAACTAATTGAATATGCTACGCTTAGGGAAAACAATTTAACAAAAAAAATTTTTTCATGAAAGGCAATAACATTTGGTGGGAAAAATGCAGGCTCAGATATCAACCCTTTAGCTTGGTCACATTTCAAATTATGAAAAGGTTTGCAAAATTTTAGTAAAATTTCCCGCTAATATTCACCATAAAATATTTAATCACATTCAATTTTTCTAAAAGCTATTGATTGTTTTTAAAAAGAATTTTTCCTCGCTGTCGCTCTATATATTAGAGAAGAGACGTATGCAATTTGTGAAACATCGAATGGAAACTTTCTGATTCATCTGCAAATGATTGCTTGTCAAAGAGTTAAACGCACACAAAAGTAAAGCCTAGGCATCAGTCCAGTCAAACAATTCAAGAATAAATATTCGGACACAGCAAACCAGAAAATCTCAATCTCGCCCGAGGCGATATGAGCGGAAAATCGCTCAGGCGACGAACAGCAGTTGGAGCGACGTGATTCCTTAGAAATAGCATTTGCTTCCGAACAATTTACCGGGAAGGCAAAGTTTTCTCTCGTGTTAGACTCATCCTTTATTAAAATCGCACACGTTCCTCATTCAGAATAATCTCGGGCAGCGGATTCTATACCAAATGTTCTTGTTAGCCATTACACGTTGCGCAAGGGGAGAGTTAGGAGTTATAAATATTCAAATAATTCCCAACAGAGTTTGCCGTTATTGACTTAATATAAATAATGATATGTAAAAGCACCGAATTATAGCAATTAATAGAACGAGTTCGTGGCAAGAAGGAGAGATATCGGAGGAGTTTTCTAATATTAGTTTTATTATGGGATTTGTAAGGGATGGTGAAAATGCTGCGTGATTAAGTAAGTTAAGATGAAGAAGGAATTGCATTATAAATGGTTTTAGTTCCTTGGCTATAATTTTTTAACTTATTACTGTTCATAAGAATGTAATAAAAATTTAAGGAATTTTAATATTCAAATTCGATATAGTATTTATTAGAATTATTAAAATTAGGAGTATGATCAGGTAAAGCTAGGCCGTTAAGGGGAACAATTTCATGTTTCTCTCTCTAATATTTTTCAATCATGATTTCAAAATTGCTCAAATATATATTGATTAGCATATGGTATTATCTAATAAAACCAAAATGTAGGGTTTTTTTTTTCTTTCTTTTTTGGTTATTTTAAGATTTTAGGCATAATTCTATGTGCAACTCTAGAATAATCTAGTAGTCTAAATATGTATACATGTAAGTATGTATACATTTTAAGAAGCAAAATAAATAAGGCGAAGGTAATTTGCAAAAATTATTTATATACACAATTACCTTAAAATTTATCCCTTTAACATACGTGTGAGCCTCTCTACAATTGGAAATATTGCTCTTCTATTTGTACTGAAGTTGCTTTTTATAGAGGATGAATGTTATGGGGTTGTTCAAAGAATAGAAAAGGTTTTTGAAATTCACTGAAACTTGAATTTTCCAATTTATATATATATATATATATATATATATATATATATATATATATATATATATATACGGTTAACTTCGATAATTTTTGATATTTTATAGATATTTTCAACGATGCTGTATTTACATGCGAGGTGCATCTCTAACATCAAAAATACTCGAATGGAATCGACGAAACAAAAATTGTACATAACTGGTTGTTACAGTCTTATATAGGACGATAAACACCTTTCTCAATTTTAGCCGCCCGGCTATCTTTTTCGTCGTTACAAGAGAAAAACGAAAAGGTATCGAATTTTCTGTTTGTTGTCTTCCATTTTTAAAACCTTGTACTCATAACTGCATTAATCAAACAAAAAACCGCAAGAGGATATTTTAGTGTCAAATGTCACCTTTCCAACGAGCATAAATATGAAATTGTTTGATAGATACCTCACGAGATATCGATCACTACAGACGTCTACCGAAAAAATAATGCATTACTTTTTCCACAACCTAATATATATATGCCTGTTTAGCATAATGAGATTAAATACCAAAACATCTATATTATTTCGAGCTGTTTAAGGACATAATACACTAATGTAAAGATACCCAATTTGCATGTCCATTAAAAGAGTATGCCATAAATAACTGGACATATTCATGTTCTGAAAATAAATTAATTTGGATAATTTCTAAGCATCTACTTAGAAAATTTGCAAAAAGAAGAATGCAGAAAGATTATCGACTCTATATCTTGAAAATGAAGCTATTTAAACTCAATAATTCCGCACTTTAATATTACGTTCCAATTGCTTTGCTAATGTTTGAGTTTTCACAATTATAAAAATAGAGTAATAGGGTACAAAAATATAACATAAAAATCATAAATAAAATTAATTTGATATGAGAAATGTAAAGCATAGGCCTCTAATGGCAGTGCTTCTACATATTAACTAATATGCTAGAACTTGAAAGTTGTGTACGTTAGATATTTACTCATTTTTCATTTAAGCAGAAATTATTTGAATTCATTTATATTTGAATTATTATACACTTAATTTATTCTCTATTTTGGAACAGAAAATTGAAATCATACGCTATTATTCAAAATGATTAAAAAAACTCAGAAGGAAGCAAAATTATTCCTTCATTTATTAATTGCTTTTATTTTAATTTTTCATTTCTTTCTCTAAATTTCAAAAGAATAAATTGTAACAATCTTTTCTTATTTTTGCAAATTGGAATGTGTTTCATTTTTTTTAATTATTATAAAATCATTTCTAAATTTTTAAATTTTTTCAATTACCTAATGGTTTGATATAATTCAAAAAATGATTTGTTGTCTACTATCGAAATTATTATTTTTGTTTTCCTTTTAGGTATCATTGTGGTCTAAGAATTTTAACAATGAATTAAAGCGAAAAAATATATTTGAAAAGCAGAGAAAAGGAAATTTCTGAATATGCTCTCTCAGTTATTTACATTAAAAAACTTATACATGCTTTTCACATTTGCCAAAGAATTTTTCTTAAGAAGGAATACATTTCTGCCTTTGATGCCATTTAAACAAGTGACTGCAAATAAAATGCATCAATCATTTGATTTTTAATCTGCCATTTAAAATTTTGGTATTTTATTGCAGCTATTTAAAAGCATCGAAATACTTTTATAAATCAGAGGCGAATTCCACTTAAAGAATAATTCAATTGTTAAATCGAAATATATATAAATATATTGCAACAAATATTTTATACTCATACTGAAATGTAAATTAAAATAGTTTTTCTAAAGTTTTTAACAAATAAAATTAGAAATTTTTGCAACCATTACTGAATTCACATATCCGTTGTAATAAAAAAATTCAATCCCAATTAAATGCTTCTGATTTTTTTTTCTTTTTTAATATCAAGAACAACTTTTATTCTGATATTTGTTACCCTACCTATTAAGAAAAGATCTTTACAAGAGCCGGAGAAGATTTAGTGCATTGTTTTCTTTTAATTTGAAAGGGTGGTTGGAAATTTTTTTTTTACTATAGTGAATGAGAATATCGTTAAGACTTTGCAATTAGTATTTGGTACGTTGCCAAAGTTTTCCCTCGGACAACAGAATTTCGGGAATCATAAAAAGAAGGGTGAAAATCCTTTATTTCTGCCTGACTCCCATAATTATGTCAGACCACATTTAAAAAGAGGACTATTATAAGGAAACAACAAGTTTAGAAGTATCCTTCCTTTGCTAAATGGTACGAAATAAAAGGTTTTTGCTTGAAATTGCCAAAAAGCCCATTTTGATGCATAATTTTTAATGGAAAATGCAAAAAAACAAGTTTGCAATGAAATGAAAGTACTGATGCAAATAGAATTGCTTGTAAATTGAATGTAAATGAAATATTATTTTTTTTATCAATGTTTTAAGGAAGAAAACGGATGATTTTGAGAAATCTTTTATGTTAAACAAAAACTATCTTTCTCATGTGAACACTATATTGGCAATTTGAAAGACGACGAAACTCACTTATTAAATACTTTATCTTTCCCACGACTATAAATGTACAGCGAAATAAAAAAAAAATAAAATAAAATAAAAAATAAAAAAAAACCTGAGATGTAATGAGTATGTCATGTCATGCCAATATCAAACGCTTCTTAATTTTGTATGATAACCAAATGACGATGTTGACAACTGAATCGGTACCCTTCTCTCTATGTAACATAAACTAGAATACATACGACCCTACGAATACTGCTGATGCTCTTACTCTTCTAATATTACAATAGTTCCAACAATTATTGCAAATTATGGACTTCAGATTCTTTCAACATGAAAGTTGTATATTGTGCCAACGATTATCGATTGATTCTTCTACAAATCAAGCTGTTACAGGCCAATGTACTGATATAATTCTTAAGGGACTAAAGAATTGTCAAAAAATATTTATTGCCAGCAAAAATAACACTTGCTATTGTAATTTGATATGAACGGTCATTCAGTCAATTTTAGCTCAACATCACACACGAAAATGTTCATAAATACGTCCTGTAATATGTATTTTACAAATACTAGTTTAAGATGTTACTCAGGAGTACCAACTTTTATTATGATTTCATCCTCAAAGAGAAAGGTAGTGAATTGTAGAGAGTTTCAAATTTTCAAGTATTTCAATTTCATTACATTTGCTTGGTATAAAAAGATGTGTTGAAACTAAGAGATTAGAGAATTACACATACCTTTTAATAATAATTTTAATTCAGATCTGTTCACAACCAATAATATTCCCGCATGAACTTAAAAAATTATTAAAATTGTTTCATTTGTTGAAGAAAATAGTATCTCATAAAAAGGTCGGATTGGATTATGACATTTCCGAATTTAAAAAGAATTTTTTGAACTAGGCCATCAAATGGCCAACGTTTAAGCTTTAGTGATTGTGTTAACCATGAAAATAAATTAAACTGCGATTGGTTTTCCCCATCATGAATTTGAGTTAACTATCAAGCAACCAAGATTTATTATCAACAGAAAATGACATTGTAAATGGTCTGAAAAATTACTATCATAAAGGAGTGATAATGATAGTTAACGATATTTTATTTAAGATAAACTGTTCAATTTGTATTTACCAATAGAAAGGAATCTCATGTACTCCAAAAAAGTATTTCTCACGCCATAATTGCATGATCATGAATTTGTACAGTTTACGCCAAATTTTGATTCTGATATATGTTTCATGAAATTCAAATTTTTTCAATACGTCAAATAATACTTTTACTTTGAGAACGTAATAAGTGCTTTTCCACATATCAAATATTGTATTTTTTTAAACCAAATATTATCAGTAATGTTTATTCTTTCCATACATTCCTGTTATACATCATTACTTGTTTTTAAATGTAATCAAATTGAAGATAGTCATAATATGTCTTGTTGTGTTTCTTCTTTTTCTACAGACGGTAAACATTATTTGATATTCAATTCCCTGAATCATATTGTCAGAGTTGATCTTATATCTTCAAGTTTTTTTTTTTTTTTTTTTCAACAGACTCTCGCAAAACACCTGAAATATTTTTGAACCTAAGAACTCTACAAGTGTCATCATTTTAAAGAAGCTAACACCAACACATCTTGTAATGACATTTATTTGATTTTTATTGTTTATCAGAATCGTGGGAATACGCTTTTGTCAAGAAAGTTTGGGATTTAATCTCAGCTTCTGTTTAATAACATCTGGAAAGCGTAACTTTCCCAATTTTTACATTCTCATCTATTGGGATGCAGATTTGGTATTTCCCTGATTTTTCTCTTTTGTGACTCGTGAATACGGTTCACTAACTATGAAAAGCTGATGCAGAAAACAATTCACAATGGATGTTCAATTGGTGCACAACAACTTTCTGGTGTTACACTGTTCATTTTGAGTTGTCAGTAAATATTTCAGAATTTGTTTCTTCTGTAAATGCGTTATCCCTCTGTGTATATAAGTATCATAAAAAAAGAGAAATTACTTTTTTGTTGAAATTTGAGAAACATTTTACGTGATGCCATCAAATACTCTTTTACAGCTTCTGCGTGAAAATTATTTTTAAAACATACGAATGTGGAAAGCGTTCTTAAAGTAAATACATACTTACTCTTAAAATGATATATTCTTGTAAGTTAACTTTAAAATAAAATATAATATTTGTATTTTTAAAGTATATTCACTAAATATTTGCGTCAGCAATAGTTTTTATCGTTATTAGTATTATATTTTATTTTTCCGTATACTTTAGATATGAATAATTTTGTCTTTTTATCCCCCAGATAAATATAAGAAAAATATTAAAGTATTTTTCAAATATCATTTTAATGGATTGTGATCCTGTTTTTTATTTTCTTTAGATATAGAAAACAGCTGCATTTTTCCCTAATTAATTCCAAGCAATATGAACTAGAAGAACTTATGTACTTCAAAATTCTGTGACTTAAGTCTCAATATTGGTGTAATACATAAGCATACAAAATATATTGCAAACTCAAATGTTCATTTAACCTCCTGTTAAACAATATGCGTTTATTATGTATACGAAATTAGTAATAGCATTAGATAAAAAATTATTTGCGAGTTGGATTCAGTTTGATTGTAATCCTCCTTTAATCTGTATCATAAGTACATTTCAAAGAAAATATGAGGATGACTTGCAAATCTTCTATAATTGCCCATTTTGTAGCTGTTGTATAAAAACAATTCAAATAAAAATGAAGAGTGTTTCATTGAACCCTTGAAAGTTTGTACGTTTGTTCATAAATCAGGGTAACGCTTCTCTTTAAGGTACTGATTTTTCATGATAACAATAAATATCCATCAAAAAATGGAAACAGCATGATGTAGGAATATTAAAATAAGAAAAACATAACATGTTTCATTTATTAGTATGTATGAAATGATAGAGAAAGCAGCGAACTCTAGAGCACCCTAAATTATAGTTAATATCAAGTTTGCCTTTTAATTCTAAACTTGCAAAAAACATTAAAAATACTTAATGTATATTAAATGTATTAGAACTATCTTTGCTTCCAGTTATGAAAGTGATGCTTCTTCCCATTCTTTTCCTCAGCTGCACTGAAAAATATTTTACAAAAAATATTCACCTGAACTTATATTCAAATACGTTTCATGAATTTAGATCTTCTAGTTCACGTTAAAAAATAAGGAGAAATCTATAAAATTTTCTTTAAAAAATAATGTGACGCTAATAGCTTAAACATTTGTTTTTAGAAGTTCTTTCATCAGTGAAATGAGTCTTATTTCGGCCTAGTGAGTTTTGATCAATATAATTATCATTTTTAATATTTTGCCGGAAGTAATGTATCGTTTTTTATAAATATAACAAAAATTAATAAGATATTATTAGTTATGATATACAAGAATCGGGATTAATATTATACTCATAATTTAATGACAAATAGTATTAAAAGATAATTGTCCGCAATTTTATCTCAGTGTGATTGCATGAAAAAGGATTAAATTAATTTATTCAATTTAATATTATGACAATTGCAAAGAGGAGATTTTCGCTTAAAACCGAATCATCATTTCTAGGATTAACCCTTTATCTACTCAGATGTTATTCATTAAAATAAAACGCAAGCACTTCTTACCGAATTTTGAAGAATGTGAATTTAAATATTATAATAAATCCTTAAACAGTTAATAAATCATTAAATACATGTAATCGAACATTGACGCTAACAAGATTTCTTTTAAGACTAGTTTCCGAAATATATTTAAATGGCCATTTCATTCGTAGTAAGCTGTATTTTTAGATGTGTAGTATCAACTTTCAGTACATCT
>JAPDSC010155683.1:19684-38774 GCA_026290005.1 Latrodectus geometricus
ACACACACACACACACACACACACACACACACACACACACACATATATATATATATATATATATATATATATATATATATAATGGTTCATTTATTATGACATAATTTATTATTTTAAAAATTCAGTTTTTTTAATACTTATTTTGTTTATTTGACAAATGTCCATTTCTGATTTATATGTATGTAGCTATATGAGAAATTTGTAATTGAAATTAATTTTCATTTTATATTTATGCCGATTTGATAAATTTTGGGAAACTTCATCTCTTAATAAAATACTCTGCAAATATATATCTTCCGCCAAAGTGTACAATTTACTAATGACTGTTTTTTTCATTTAATTTATTTTGAAAACAGTAGAATCAAAAGAAACTTCTTAACTTTGAAACACTAATTTTCATTTAAAAAAAAATCTTTCAAAAATCTGGTTTTTGATTCTAAGAAAAAAGGTTTCCAAAAAATTTTCAAGAAAAAGAATCGTTCAAAAATCTCGTCTGCGATTCCTTGAAAAAAAGATTTCCTAAAAAAGATTTTTTTTTTCTGTAAAACAAATGAAAAAGAAATAGAATTTAGATTTTCTTTCTCGAACACTATCGTATCTCGTTCTTGTTCTTGGTAATCCGCGCGACCCACACCATTGTACTTTTCTTTTCCACTAAGTCGTTTATTTTTTAGTAAACGCTTTGTTCTCTCTCTATTTTTGTCTTTTTTTTTTCTTCTGCCTCTTGCCAGTTATGAAAATACATGCCTGGTCCTATTTCACATTGAAATGCCAAGAAAATGAGTTTACTGGGAAGAACAGAAAGATTTATTTATTCATGTTTTTCTCTCGCGCGCGTGAAAAAACAACTTATGGTATTTTAAAATTTTTTTTAGTTTTCTTACTTAAATTAAAATATCATGAACTTATTTAAATATAATTAATTTAATTTTAATTAAAATGTAAAGATTTCTTTTAAGTACTTTTGTATAAGTGTTCATTAAAATTGTATTCATTAAAATTATTGAACAAAAAAGATTACATATTAAGATCACATGAGCTACTAAAGTTTTAAAATCTTGATAATTATTCGTACATATTTAAATTTTCTGAAATAATTCTTTTACATACACTTGGAAAAATAATTAAGTATAGAAGAAATCCCCCTATATATTTGGTTTTGAAGTTTTTCTTTTCATTTTTTTAAATGAAAATTGTTATATTTTCTCTTTTATAAAAATTAAACTTTCTTGAAAACTTTCATTTTTAAGAAAAGATTGAAAATATTTTTCTTTTGATTTAACTGTTAAAACGCTTTAGTTGTATTTTTCACTAACTTAGTGGCAGTAAAAATGACACATTAAATGCAATTCCAATAATGCAAATGTTTTCTGCTTTATTTTTGTTTACTTTTATCAACTTATTTTCCTCAATCTTATTGAATTATTTAATAATATTATGAATAGAAAAAAACAAACCATTAAAAAATATAAAGCAGCTTATTTTAATTCCGCCTTTAATTCGTTCTACTTAATTTGCTATTCGAAAATCACAAATATTTCATAATTAAAATGTTATTTTTAATGGTAAATATCGAAGTTTAAGTCATTTTTTATGTGTAGTTATGTACTTTTTATATCATTTGGTTTTTAAGTTGTAGATTTTTAAAATTCGGATATATTTAAAAAAATAAGTATGATGGTATCCCAAATCAACTAATCGATATTAGATTTTTAGGTAAGAAATTGGTCAAAATTGTTTACTCCGAATCCGTTAATGTCTTAATAAACTTTAGATAAACAATATAAAATTTAAAAAATTTATCTTAGTAATAAAGATAGCTTTTAAAAAGAAAATTTAATTATCACAAACTGCATTATATTTCTATCATAGTACATTTGCAATTATTTAATCGGTTTTTGCGGCATTATAATCTTTATGATTTTCAAAGCTTCGTTGTATTAATTTTTATAAGGTCTTCAAAATTATACTCTGTGGCCAAGACGTCGACCGCAGTCGATTGGTAGACAGCGAAGGCATTTTAGTTAGCCTACGCGACCATCCCGATAATGACCTCGGATATTAACAATTTAATTTATGACTTATGACATGAATCAATGAATTATTTAAAATAAAAATTTACTACAATCTACCCTTTAAAACCCAAAACAAACTGTGCATAGATTTACGATTTAAGGATTTATGATTAAAGGTATACGATTTATATAAAACCTAAAACGGACATGATGAGCGCGATTAGAACATTAAAAAAATCTATAGAAAGGTATGCATCTCAATTAAGAAAACATGAATTGAGAAACTTCAAAAACATGGAGGAAGAGTGCATCTACAATCCAAAACGAGACTTCGAAGATTTCGTTTAACACTTACTTGTTTTTTTTTGAAGAATTTGAAAGAAGATTCGCTGACTTTATTAGGTTGAAAGAAATACTCAATTTTATGGTATTTCCCCATTTAATAAAAATGTCAACATTGATGGAGTATCTAAAAAAAATACTACATTTAATAGATATCACATCAGTCACGGTCGAGGAAGAAATTATTAAATTAAGATGCGATATATTTCTTAAATTCAGAGCATATTTAGAAATACTGATTTTTGGAAATTAATTTCTGAGGAAACGTCTCCAAATATTTACAAATTGATTTTGTATTTGAAATCATACTTTAGATCGAGGTATCTTTGTGAATCTGCTTTTTCAACCATGAACAGAAAAACAAACATTGGTCGCATTTAATAGATGAACATTTAATTTCGTGTTTATGCATTGCAATAAGCTCGTACCAGCCACAATATGATAAACTTGTCGCAGATATACAGTATCAAATTTCAACTAAACGAAGTGAATTGGATGGTCAGTTTTTGATATATATGAATATTTTGATTATTTTCGTCAGTAAATTTTTATTTTGTAAATATTAACATTCAGTTTTTTAGAAAAATTACATAATTTATCATTTTTTCTTGTTACTAAAAATAAATATGTACGTTAATTTAGCTCTGCCATTGGTAGATCGCCTTCAATTTTTTAAATGTGGAGCAGACCCCGGATCCCAAAAGTTTGGCCACCCCTGCTCTATAGATTCATTATTCTAATAAAAATAGGAAATTTACTTGCTCATAAGAATATTACATTAATTTCCATAACTAGCAAGTTTCTAAATTTTTTAATGTACGTGAGATACAAATAATTATTCACAACAAAATTATTTACAATACAATTTAGTCACAATTGTTATTCATAATAAAATATTGGAGGGAATATGTAATAAATTAATGAAAATAATTTTTTTAATTATTAAAAATACAAGATTACTATTTTCAATAATTTTTCGTACTTTATATAAAATAATGAATGACCAAAAATAATGAATGTTTTTAAGAAAATATAGTAATATTTTCTTTAATTATTCATCATTTTTAAAAATAACAGTTTAAAGTTAATTAAATAAATTACCATTAATTCGTCAAAATAAATTCTCAAAAATGTTTAGTCTTGGTATATACGATTTAATGCAAATATAAAACTAAATCCTAATGGTACTGAGCACCGACATTGCTGAAAGAATTTGGATCCATTTAACTTTTTTTTCCGGTTATATTACATTATGTCAAAAACTTAAGAGTGGTACCGATATATTTTTAAGTACCACCAGCCACTAATGTAAGTGCTTTATACTTTTCTCCGCTCTCGCAGATTATTTGCTATTTGGGCGATAATGCGAGTAGTAAAAAATTAATGTTCTTCGCCAAGTTTTATGACTCTCCATCTTTTGTAATGGCTTTCAACAGCAACCAGTCAATACTGTAGTTTCCACAACAGTATTTTTTTAAAAAAAATGGCAAATGTTAATATTTTCTTTGAAACTTAAATTGAGCTTTATCCCACATCTAATAAAAATGCATTTAATTTCTTTTTATAACCATATTATTAATAAATTTTATTAAATATTTGTTTCTACTTTTATTGTGTACGCTATGAACGACTATAGTTTTTCTTTATTTCTAACTTTTTTACTATTTTCATCCAAAATTGTTATTTATAAATATATGAATCTATTCATATTCAAATAAATGTAAAATCATTCATATTTTTTTTTATTTATGTGTTAACTTATTTATGTGTCTAACCAAGCTGTATATGCATTAAACGTTAAATTTTAGGGTTTATATTATAAGTAAAATTAAATTAGAGCAAATTCAGATTAGACCTGTTTTCTTTACATTTATTACTTTAATTAAAAAATTTCGAAATTAATATTTAATTTTTTGTTACAAGGTATACAATCCTAGCAAAATAAATTGTTTAATTTAATGTTTTATATTTTATTAACTAATTTGTTATTTAAAGGATTTTTCAAGCATTTGAATATTTGATAATAGTAATAATTATTAATAAAACATTTCCTCTATGATAAGTTATTATGATATACAAAAATCCTATAAATTAAAAAAATTATTTTAAATAACTAACCAGTTACTTAAAAAAATAATTCATTGTAATTCAACTAAATTAGTATTATTTGTCCTAAATTTTATTATTTAATTCATTATAGACTATAGCCCTATTCGTATTTATAAACCATGCAATATTTATATACAAACATTTTTCTTTGATTTTGTTCATTCAAGTTAATTCTAAATTTAATAAAGTTGAACTTTTGTTTTTAAGTTTGGTTTTCATAATTCATTGTTAAGTCTTTTTCATTAACAATATTTATAATACTAATGATAAATTATATATATTGTATTATTTTTATAAATTTTCGTTTACAAAATAATGATATAATTAAATTATTAATCTCTTTCATTTTAATTTTATATTTATATTAAAATAAATTAAAACTCAGTTACTCTATTAATTTGACCCTATTACTTTTTTTATCATGTCATTAATGCTTCTTTAAAAAATATTTATTGTATCAGTAAAAACCTTGAATCCCTTCAGAATGAATAGTCATTGAATGAAAAGTGATAATTTTCTTATTATTCTCAATTTTAAATTATTTTATGTTTTTTTTTAAATTTTTATAAAATTTTTATTTAATTCATCAAAATACAACTTTAATTTAAATCTTTTTTTGACATTAATAGTTTTAATCTATTGAGAAATTAAAAACATATGTTTTCTTTATTTGTGATCAAACTTTAGTAATTTTTAAATTTTAAGTTACAGTTTCTGTTTAAATTCGAACCTTTTAATGTAAATTTCTTTAAAAAGTCTTATAATATCCTTTAAAAATATTTAAAGCATATTCTGTATTTGGAACAAAAATTTTACAGCTAATTTCTATATTCAATTAAAGTAAATTATGTCAAGTCATTTAATGAAAATTTTTCTGAACAAATATATTTTTTCAAATAAAACTTTAATTTTATTTTGTCAGTAAATATTTTTTATTGATAAGTACATTTCATTTAAATGAAAATACTTTCCAATGCGAATTTTAAATAGTCAAGATACCTCGAAATCATTTGCATAAAAACCTATATTGTTAAAAAAAAGGCACTTATTAAAAATATAACATAATGATACTTAACATTCATTGAAATGAGAAAAAAAATCCACAAACAGCAATTTTATAAATGTGTCAAACAACATTTTAAAAAGAGAAGAACCAAACAATTTATTGTGTATCACGTCATTCAAAATTTCCTGATTTATTACGAAAATTTAGATAAAAATTTTCTAATTATAAATGATTATATAAATGTTTCTGTGATTATGTTAGATAAAAGAAATGAAAATAAAATGCCATAAAAAGGATAAGCTCTAACAAAAAATCATTTTCATGTTTAAATTTTAATCAACAGAAGAAAAATTATTTCGTAATTATTTTAAATAAACTGTTTGAATAAATTGTCTTGATCAATAGGACAAAAAAAATTGATTCAAAGTACCAAGAGCAGTCTGAAATAAAAAAATTAATAAAAACCAAATTGCATCTCAGAATGGGCATTTTCTCCATTTTTTATAGTCAGGATGTTTCTTCACAAACACTAATCATCATATAAAATTAGCTTTATTGAAATTCCTTTTATTAAATAATTGTATTTTTAATCCCAATGCTCATGGAATGCTCTCTCAAATATAATCGAAACAAGACAGTAAAATGTTTTTAATCGTTTATTTCTTTAATTTTTCGAAACATTAAATAACTTTTAATTGTTTAAATCTCAATCGTTTTATTTAAAATTTTAATTTCTAATAGTTTTATAAATATTTGATTATTTGAGGAAATTTATTTCTTCATTTATTTAAATTCATAATTAAATCTGAGAATATATATCGGTAATAGCTTTTTAATTTTTTTTAAGAAACGTATAAAAAACTTCAAATATTTTATTTATTTTTTTTTATTTTTATTTTTTTTTATAAGGTTTAAAAAATTCCCTGTGGTTGTTGAAAAATTTTTTATTTCTCAGTTCATTCACAATCTTATTGCATCTGAGTATGTGCTTAGTGTGAATGAGAGCGCACAATACAAAAAGGGAAAAGCAAGTTTTTACTTACAGGTTATGTTAGGTAAAAAGAGAATGGAAATTGATGAGCACCCAATTCGGCAGAAAGCTGCAGAGAAGGGAGAGAGGAAAGGAAGCGATCCATTTCCATTCGTAGCTGTGAGGGCGCATGACAAATAGCAGAGAGCTGTTGAATGCTGATCATTAGCGGATTAAAAACTAATTTAAAGTTATTTTTGATATCGGACAGGTTCTGACGCCCAATTATGGATCCGGGGAGACAAAAACTGCCACACCTTCCTGACAAATTAATGAGCCTTGATGATGAGTGGGAAGCGGGGGCGTACATCAAATTCGATAAGAATGGATAGTTTTTTTTTTTCAAAGGATTTTGCATTTAGAAATAGAATACATACTTCTTTTAAAGTAGAATGTTTTAAATGATAAAAAAGCATTCAATACTCATTAATAATACTGAATGAAAAGTCAACAAATAAATTTTACATCAATGCATTAAAATTAATTAAATAATAATAGTTGTATGATGTTAGTAAAATTTTAAAAGAAACTGTTCAATGGTTTTGTTCCCGATGGGTTATTTTTAAAAAAATATATTGAACAAGTAGAGATTTATTTGTCTACATTTGAATTAAAATATTAACTGTCAAACTAATACCGTATCTACATTAAAAGCACAAGAAATTTTTTATATAAAATATTCTTAATTTTATAATTATGAGTAAAAATAAAATAATATTTCTTTTTTTCAAAGAATTTTTTTTTAATCAAGAATTCATATTTCAGAAAAGACTTATGGAATAATTATATATATCAAAAAGAGAACATATTCTTAATAACAGTTTTCATGATGACCATCAAAAGCACTTTTAAGGATGATGAATCACATTTTTATGATAAAGATTAAAAATTACGAATACAAATTGTCTAATTGAGTCACAAAACTTTAAAATATATTTTACTTAACAATAACAGAATTATTTATTATTATTTATTTTAATCAGTTTCAATCTGTTAATCTATGCCTTAAGTGAGAATATCATAAAGCTTGCAAAGATATTGAATGATCAAGTGTTTCTCAACACACTTTGTGTGCTTTTTTTCCATTTTTTCCTTTCAGCAATGAAAATATTAATGAAGAAAATAATTATAATGAATAATTAAGAGTTTCATCATGAATATTACCTTAGTTCAAAGAACAAGCAACTTTTTTACGTATTTCAATTCTAAATTTTTTTAATCTTTATAAAGATTCATATCAGATTAAAATCTGATATTAGTATAGACATAAGTTTAATATCAGATATTATATCAGATTAAAATCTTTTTAATAAGCAGCTTTAAATATAGTTATATCCACATGTGATAGATTATTCAAATCCTTGAATTTTAAGGAATTCTATACTCAGAGAAATATTTCGACTAATTTTTATCATTAGTACATCAGAATTAGTTTGAACTAAACAATGAGTAAAAAGAGCACAATAATATTTTCCCTACATCAAAAAATTTTGCTTTTAATAATTGAAATTCTAGATTAAGAGCTAAAACCATTATTTTAAATTGAAATAATTTTATTTCAATAGTGAAATTTTTAAAGCAAAAAACAATTTTTTTTAGATATGCATTGTTAAATTTTACTGAAACACTTCTTTTTAAAATGAAACTGATACATCAAGTGAAATATTCTAATATATTTTGGGAGATTAAATGTTTAATTACAATAAATTTTTAAGCAGTTTTTAATGTAATTAACAATTACATTAAAATTAAAATCACATTAAAATTAAATAACAATTCAGTATTTTAAACAAAAAATGTATTAGTTTACGAATAGGAATAATCTAGAAAAGAGTCCATATCCCTGATTGCTGTATTTGTTTAAGTAACAGGGATAATATGAAATGTTAAATTTTGAGGAATAAGTGTTTTTTTTATTTGTATCTGAGTTGATAAACACATAAGGCTTTTTTGTGGCATAATATTGTCAAATGGTAAAACTATATTTTAGAGTGCCCCCTTGGCAAACATGGGTGATTTTTTTTTTTTTTTGTTTTTTTTTTTTTTTTTTGTTGTTTTTTTTTTTTTTTTTTTTTTTTTTTTGCACAGTGCAATCAGTTGTTCTGTTGCAATCAAAATATTATTGGGTTTTGGCGATCAATTGCGATCACATCTTGGCGAGAATCAAAGGGGCACTCTAAAGTATAGTCTAACCTGTCAAACTACTGGATTATTTTTTTCCACATATTATTTTTTAATGAATTATCCATTTTCCTTCAAAATATACTCAAGCATTGTAGTTTTAGATTTGAAGTTTTAAATGTCACAGAAAATTTACTGTTTCAAGTTATTCGTTAAATAGTTCTCTTCAGATTTTAAAATTTTAGAATTAGATGAAATTGAGGTGAATTAAAATATTTATTAGGTACTTTGGAAAAAAATAATTTTATTCTAACTCATTTAAACTAATTTAGTATTTCGTATTAAAATTTAAAGTAATAATTTAGTTTAATTTAGTATCTGTATCAAATTCTATCCCTAAATTAAGTCTAAATTAATAAAATCGACTTTTGAATACTTAGAACATATGATACATGTTAAAGTTTCATTTTAAGAATAATTTATTTTATATTAATTTCACATTCATACAACTATAATTCTTATTATTTGTAAAGAAAATTACTTATTTCATTACTTTTTTACAAATTAATCTTTTCCTGTCGTCATTAGGTGTTACTTACAAAAGCTTCTTTTTACAATTCGAACTTGAATTGCATATTCGAATGAAATAATTGGTGATAAGCGCTCAAAATGATTGTCTATGCAAATGAAAATTATATACGAGAACAAGAACAGGTGTTTTTTTTATTTTAGAAGACGGACACTTCTCAATCAAGTTTAATCATTTATAATTATATTTTTTGTCAGTTAGTACTCCTGTCAGAATCAGAAGAAAAAGTATCTAGGAGAAAAATCATTGATTCAAAAATATAAATTAGTAGCACCGATGATTTTCCACGTCGAGTGAAATAATGATTTCTTAATTTTCTTTTAAGGTTAATTTCGAGAATGAATAAGACGTAAAGTGAAAGACAGTCAAAATTTAGCTATAATTATTGATCTATATATTTGTAAAATAATTCAGATTCATTTATAAATAATTGTTGATGTAAGAAAGATAAACTCTAGATATATTTGTTAATCATATTTGTTGAGATGTCATCAAAAATCTAACATGAGTCATCATTAGAGATGTAGCAGGGTCACATACTAAATTAAAAAATATATTCGTTAGTAATAATTAGTTTTTTAAAATTTAAATTTTCATTAAAAGTCTAATTTGTTAATCATATTTCTATATCGTATAACTATACAAAGGACCTGGTTAATCCATTGAAAATGGGAGGTTCCATTTTCAAGGAGCATGAGGCTTTCACAGAATGGATATCCTAAATTCTAAGAATTGTTTTTGTATTTTTTAAAAATAATAAATTTTTTATAAGAATTAATGTACTTACAGAAACAATTTAGGTAATAGGCCTTAGAAAAAGAGTTTTTTTACAGATTCAAGCATATATTATGTTTTATTACACATTATGTATAAAAATAAAATCAACATATTAAACATACACACATTAAAACACACTATTTGTTACATTTAATTATAAATTAAATACAAAATTTAATAGAATCATATTAAAGTAATGTTTTTTTTTATTTTATTCAATTCTTCTTTTTGAAATACCGGCTTCAATGCGAAGGCAGAGGAAATAAATTGTGTTAAGAATATTTCTAAGTTTAAGTAAAAATCCTGAATTGAAACTGTATAAATAAAATATAATCGTGTAGGATAAATTAGTAAATTTGTTACTTTCTAACATTTGTCATAATTTGTCTTGTACCAGTTTTATGTATTTTTATTTACTGAAAAAATCAAACCTATATTTTTCATAAAAAGATACAGCGTAAACTATTTTTATAATGAATAGTATAGTACTCTCATACAATGAACTTAAATGTTTTCTACGATTGATTAATAAATATGCTAAATTCTGTTCATAGAAAATTTAATATTAAATTGTTTGAATTATATGATATCATTATTGAATTATATTATTTAAAAATAAACTTAATGACATTCCAAAATCTTGCAAAATATAAAAATGGTACAGATTTCTAAATTTTTAATGTTGATGATTCTCTCTTATGCAGTGATAGTTACTATAGAACATTATATATTAGGTTGAGGAAAACGAAATCCATTATTTTTACGTGAACTTTTCATAACTTCTTTCAGATTCGCTTTGTAAAAAGGTTTAAAACAGTTTTCATGTAGATTTTTAGGTCTTGTGCGAAGCTACGACTGCTGACATGCTGTCAAGTTTGATAATTTTTGATATTTTATAGACATTCTCAACGATGTTGTATCCATGCGAGGTGCATCTTTAGTATCCAAATACCCAAACGGAATCGACGAAACCAAAATTATGAGTCACTGCTTGTTACAGTCATACATAGGACGATAAACACCTTTCACAATTTTAGCCACCTGGTTAGCATTTTCGCCATTATAAAAGAAAAACTAAAATGTATCGATTTTCTGTTTGTTGTCTTCTATTTTTAAAACCTTGTACTCATAACTGAATTAATCAAACAAAAACCGCAAGAGAATATTTTAGTGTCAAATTTCACCTTTCCAATGAGCATAAATCTGAAATTGTTTGACAGATACCTCACGAGATAGCGATCACTACAGACGTCTACCGAAAAAATAATGGACAACTTTTTCCCCAACCTAATATAATGTGGAATATTTCTCTAAGTATTGTTTATCCTTTGCAGTAAGATCAATTGAACAGAAATTTTCAATTCTACAGAAGCTAAATCTTTTCAAAATAAATAAATAAAAATAATAAAAAGTTAGTACTTTACAAAGAAATATTTTACCTGAACGATATTTAAGATGTTATCTAAAATTATGTTATTTTACTTAAAATGTTTAAGTTAAAATTCAGAAAACAAGTAGACAATTTCATAAATATTCTTCTCAAATTAATATTTCTATTTCAAATTAAGTTTTGTTTCAGATATTAGAATACTTCTTTCAATATTTCACTGAAAAATAAATAAATAAGAATACTTATATCATGAGCACATTTTAAAATATTGCAAAAAAATATACATTATTGTAGCAATCTATATTTTATTTTAATATTTCTGCATATTAATAAATATTAATAAATTTTAGTGTATCGAATTCTGTTTAATAATTATACCCTTTCACAAAAATTAAATTAAACTGCATGCTTATTATCACAAGTTGAGAAAAAATAAATTATTGAAAAGAAATTTTTAAAATTTCAAACAAAAAAACTATTTGATACACTGAAAATAATGATTTGATTTGCTTATGTGAAATATATTCAATCAAAAACATTTTCAAATAATTTTATTAGTTAACGTTTTCAACATTCACATTTCACAAGTAATGATAATTGAAATTGAATGCATTAAAAAAATTAAGCCCTCGAAACATTTGGCAATAGTTTGTATCAGTTTTTCTGCTTAGTAAATTTTAAATGAAAAAATTTACAATAATAATATATTGATCAAAATATCTTTAGGTAAAAATATATATAAGAAGTATATAAAATGCACATTAGCATGTTTTTTTAATTTATATCGGTATAATATAGTAAAAGCTATTTTATTATACAGTAATTTTTTCGATAAAATAGAAAAAAAACCCACTATAAATGCTTCTTCCTTTTATAACAAAGTAAAATTTAATTAGGAATCAGTAGTAGTAATATAATAATTATCATTCATTATTTTTGAAAAGTTATATAGTATTCGTAGAGTTGACGTTGCATTCAATTGTAAATATCTTTTGAATAAAAGATTAAAACTATTTTAATTAAAATTAAAAATCTAAAAATGTTTCTAACTATTATTTATTTATGCTACAATCTTAATTTCTTTGGATAATTAATTATTATGTGCGTTCAATTCTAAAATTGCAATGATTATTAAAAAATATTTTATTATTAAATAATTTATTAAAATTGCTTATACAATTCATTACAATTCAATACGAATTAAATAATTACGAAGTTAATCTTTAAAACTTGGAATTTTTCCATTTAAAAGTAAATATTTATAGAAAATTTTCTAGACAAAAGTAAAAACTAATTATTGTGTCTATCATTAAATTAAAATATAAATTACTTTTAATTTTATAAAGTAAATAAATTCAATGAAAATTGGTTAGCCTTTTTTGCCAATAACTGCTTGAATTATAGGATATTATTCTTAAAATATATCTTAAGAAAAATATTTAAATCGATTCTACAATTAAACGACAGATAACAATTTCAAACTCATTTGCCGTTTTCCTTTTTCATGGAAGATTCACCTGAAAACAACTTCAAAATGTATTTACAAAACAGAAAAATGTTTTCCTTGTAGTTAATCAACTAAAAGATATAATTTAAAAGCCAACCAAATAAAAATACGCGAAGGGAAAAAGTTCGACCTATCTGTTCGAATATATTCCGTCTTTGTTAATGGTCGTTTTGCATGAGACCTGACAAGAGCGTGTTAACATCTGCTTTCGCGGCTTATTATAATAATACCTGACGCTCTGGGGGTAGATCTGTATTCTGATAACATCTGTCAACGTTGAATCGTGTTTGACTCTTCAGGGATGAAGGAAGAGGGGAAATGACGGAGGGAAAAAAGAAACATCGCAATATTTCAGATTTCATCTTAAAGGATGTTTGGAATTATTGAGGATACAATGTTTATCGCCTTTTGGCATGATTAATGTGTGATAACATAAAAAAAAATAGTTTATTTTGGATTTTACAATTTTTTTGAGAAAAACACATCGATAATTAAAAGAGGGTATTCTAGGGTATTCTATGTCTTTCAGTATCAATACTTTTGTTTCTTAATTGTTACTTTTAATTACATCCATTCAATTTAAAAAAAAAATTCTTAACCATTTTTTAGCATTATATTCAAGTGTCAAAACAATTTAAATAAATTCATTTACAGAAAGAGGAATGAATCATCTGCTCTCGTCTTAGAATGTCTTGAATTTAAAAGACAAATATCAATTCTATTTGAAATCCTACGATTTATAGATAGGTAAAACATTAGTATATAAAAATTAAATTATAAGAACACACAATGTAATTTATTATGATTTCATTCGTTGTGCATGAAATCTACAACGAAATATATACAATATTATATTTTAAATAATCTTTACCAAATCGAATAATAAATCACTTATGAATTGATAGAAATATTTAATGAAACTCAACTTACAAATGTAAGGATCACATATCTGATTTTCTTAAGAAGAAATTTAATTTTGTATGATAAATATAAAAATGTTAAATTATCAGTGCAAAAACAACTTAGGGATAATAAATGATATTAAAACATTAGAAAATACAAGAAAAAACATGAAATTTATTTACTTATTTTATAAAAGTAAAATAGTTGTAACTTTTTTTTTCATCATACTTCATTTAATCAAGACATTTAATTTACCACAAATGACAATACTTTAATTATAACTGAAGATATCGGAGGTAAAATATTTATGCCTTTTTTATAAAGTTCTTTAATTTTAATTTAAAATACCAAATAGAAGTCAAATATTTGTATTTATTTATAAAATATATGTGACATTTTAATGTGAAATACATGTATTCTTTATCATTAATCAAATGAATGGCCTATTACATTTAAAAAGATTAATACTGAATGAAGACACATATTAATGAGAGTAAACAAAGTTAAGTAAATTTCTCATATTTGAAACTTCTTCCAACTAAAAAGGTAGATATTTCTCACTTTTTTTATTATTATTTATTGTTTCGAGCAAAAATGTTTCTTATGACACGAACAAATGATATAAATGCCTCTTGAAATGTTAAATATTTAAATAAACATGAAAATATGTATGTAAACTAAGTTTACATTTGAAACTTTAGATTTGTTTTGAAATAAAACCGTCAAACTAATCCCAAGGCAAATTCTTCTATGACAGGCTCTTCCATCAAACACTCTGCTTCTCAACAGCAAATTGATTGCTTTCAAAATTGAAAAGCTGGCAAACTCACGCAACTAAACTAATTTGTTAACCGAGTTCAGGCATCAACAGCTCCCATCCCTCGGAAGTGTTAGACACTGGATAGACCCCGAAAGTGAACCCAGAAAATATATCTATTTTACATACACTGGTAATCTTTTCATACGGACGAGGGGGTGTGAAAATTTCACCACCCTCTTCTCTCCATTGTATTTCGAGAGTTGATTCCCTCCACCCATTTATTTCGAAAAGAGGGGGAAAGAAATCAGAACGTTCACTCACTCTTGACCCCTCTAGACCTTGGCATCATTACCACCCTCTAAAACTCTGCCACATGCAGCCAGATATTCCTGGAGCACGAGGAGGAGGATTCTCTTTCCCTCTCTCTGTCATTTCATCCCAATCTCCTCTTTATCCAAGCTTGATCATCGATAATTTCATTCCGGTGATGCTGACCAAGTAGGGGGAGTTAGTGTGTGGGAGAATCAAAGTTTGTTCTCTTCCTTTTCCACGGTTTTCTCTGTACCCTCTTCCGACAGCGTCCGCTTGTTTTCCGGATGGATTGTAACAAAACAAATTTGATATTTCGTAGCCGTGTATAAAAAGGATGTTGTCATGAATCAATAGAGTGTTGTCTTTAAAAGGAGCCAAAATAAAAGCATTTAAATACGAAATCAAAAAGTAGATTTACAACTTAATAGAATCTTTAAAAAGAACAATGTACTTTAATTTAATATTCTCTAGATTAAAAATGACCTAAAATAATTTGTAATTTGCTTATTTATTGAATTAAAAGAACAATCATTTAAATAATTAAAATTTGAAAAATAAAAGGGTAAAATATAATTTTTTTCTTGTTGTTACATTACTGAAGTAATGTTATGTATATAACAAACAATGAATAAGAAAATTAAAATATATTAAAAAAATGTTGTAATAAAGGATCATTTTAATTATTCGTTATGATCTTCATGACAAATATTATCTCAAGATAAAATTACATAGAAAAATAAACGCTCATTTAAAAATGTTTCTGAATCCTTAATGCTTTAAAAAATTTTTATTATAGAGGTTAAAAAAAACAAATTTTCATTTAAAAATAAACATAGATTCAATTTAGATAAAAAAAAAAACAAATATTTGAATAAGCCTATTATTTTTCAAAAAGCAGTAATTTAGTACTCTTACTTTGCTAAGAGGATGTTATTAATAAAATTTACAAATCTGGTATTTTGAAATATTCATTGTTCAGAAAAGTAAGCTTTATATATATATATATATAATATATATCATAATTAGTTCCAAATTAAACAGAACAAAAAATAATTATGTGTCGAGTTTTTGAGAAGATGAGTTGATAGTTGTTAATGGTTGCTGTTAGAAGGGAAATGAGAGTTATTGCAAAATATTAAAAGAAATGAATAACAATATTAAAATTTGAATATAATTATATGTATTGGTTTTCAAATTTATTAAAGTAATCACATTTCTAACAAATACATAACATAGCAAATAAATTAACATATTGCTTTAAAAAATTTTAAATAAAATTATAAAAAAAATATTTTCTTATTTGACCCCAAATTCCTATCTTAGTATTGGGGTACCAAACAAATATGTATATATTGTCTTTTATCTAGCGTTTAAATTTTATGATTATCTATAGAAAGAAAGTCGAAATTCAGTTTAATCTTTCATCAATTTAATTAAAAAAGATTATTAATCTTTTTTAATTAAATTTGCTATAAAAATATCTAGAGTTAAATGGAAAGAACAAGTGGATGAGGGAGGACTTAAAGATGACTGTGAGTTATCAATTGAAAACAAAACTCAGTCAACAAAAAAAAAAAGGTAAAAAATTTTAAAAATGTTCAAGATTCATAAGAAAATCAAAATTTTAAAGAAAATACATCATAAACATCAGCCATGATGATTATGATGATGACTGTATGTAAATTCAAGTATTGGAAAATATAAGTATAATAGTGGAATATAGAATATTAAAATTAGGACAGAGTTAACTGAAATTTTGCATAAAGAAAGTCTTTTATTACATCTAAGACGGAATTAGAAAAATTTCTTTTGCTGAATCAGTTAAATTTTGTGAATGTGATTTTCATCAATCTTCAAATAATGTTGTAAAATGATTACCATGTTATGCATTAAAATTAAATAATTTTTTTGTAAAATTGAAACTAAATATATTTTTAATTAATATATAATTAAATCATTGTATATTATTGTGCTTTATATTATTTAAAAAGTATTCAATCAACAAGGTTATAAATAATATTGTGTGTGAAAGAAGTATAACTAAAGTAGAGACTGAATAAGGGAAACTTATATTTTCCTAAAAGGTGAACAAAAAACAAGCAGAGAAACGTGTTTCAAATAAAAAAAATTTTTAAGTTTTAAAAAAGATTTTTTTAAAAAATTATAATCAAATTTTTGAAATGCATCCCTTATTTCAGTGATAATTGTTGTATAAAGTTTCTCATAACAATGAAAGATAGTAATTAAAATGGGAAGGTACACTTTTCGGAATGATCTAGATTTAATATTAATCATCAGATAATTTCTTGTTGATATTCAAATATTTGATTGTCTTATCAGAACTTAAAAAAGAAAAAAAACTTTAAATGCTAAAATTTTAACCGATTTTTAAAAATCGAAAATTATCCAATTCAATGGTTAGAAGCTTAATTTTTTAAGTATGTAAACTATAGTTTAAAGAATCAGATGTTCGATTTTCTTTTACGTAAATAAAAGCTATTATTTCATCATTCTAACGGTTATATGTTGCTGTTATCGTGTGACAGCTAGGCTGTCAATATGGAGTGCGCTTTTCCAACTGAATAGTAATTTGGTTTGGAATCCGACTTTCTCAGTACATATATGCCATAGGTACCCGCTTATAGGGTAGACAACCATTCACAACTTATTAATACAAGGAAAGAACAAAGACAGGAGAATGAGAGAAAGAGAAATTTGTTGTGTTTTAGGTTCTATACCCGAACCTGCATTCGAACCCAGAACCTCCCTATTTGCAGCCAGGAATGCTGACTATTAGTCAGGGTGGGAGGCTATATATTTATATTTTAGAAGATATTTGTAAAACTAAAATCTTAAACTCTAAGTACTTCAATTTCTAAAATAAAGAATTAAAATAAATTATTTTATTTACTTGCAATTTGAAAATTACAACTACGAAAAGAAATAAATAAAAAAAAATCATATGAAAAAAATCTAATAAAATAATATCGATTAAACTTTGTAAGTAGGATAAGTTTCTTGTTTTGAAGCTGAAAGACCACTTTGCCATGAAACACAGACGTTTTCTTGCATAAACTCTTACTTTTAATACTATTAATACTATTTACTAATTAGCTTAAGAAATATAATAATATATAATCTATAATTAGATTATGTTGAATGTAAAAATATGGCTTTGTATTTATTTTATGATGTTACATTATAATATAAAATTCCCTTACATTGAACTAAATTTAAAAATTCTTTGTTCAGAATTTTCAGATTTTGATATTAATAAATACTCTTAAAATATAGAAATATTTTTGACTTGGATTTTCTAAAAAAATTGATGCAGTTATTTTATATTGTAAATTATGATTCAATTTAGAAAAAAGAAATGTGCAAAAATATATTAAATCCATTAAGTTTTTAACTGCCATTAAGGAGAACTAAGAAGGTATGTTTTCAAAGTCTATGAACTAATTAAAAAAATAATAAATATAACAGAAATTATACTTGTTTTATTTAAAACAGAATTTCTGTTTTATGGCAATCTAAAATATTGCTATAAATGAATTTTCATATAATTTTTTTATATGGAAAATATATTAGAGTTTTGCTCTAAGATATTATGATTTGTTTGCCTAGAAAAATACTAGATGTATTTTTTTTATTTTTAGCAGTATTGAAAGAGAGAATAAAATTTGTATGCCATTGTTTTGCATCGGATGGTTTTCAATATGAGTTGTTTCAACAAGAATGACATCCTAAAAATTGGCATTCTTTTGCTTCCGGAAGACCGAATATCCGCTGAATCTCCTGTTCGCTTTAAAATTTTCTTCTTTTATTCCATTCTCTTTTTATCATTCTTTTTCTTCTATCACGTCATGCACGGCTGAGTGCGCCCAGAATACGGAAAAACAGCACTTTTGCATCGAAATCGAGCAGAGAAAAGCAGAGACACAACGCCAGAAAGAAAAATTTACAGCCTCAACTTTTATCCGTATATTTGTTCTTTTTTTCCCCTGAAAAGGAATGCCTCTTAAGCATCCTCATACCAGAATCACCAAAGTGCTTTTCTTCTTCTTAAAATCATCCCGAGTAGGAAAATGCATCCGATGGGGAGGAAAAGTGATGCTCAAGATAAAAGAAGAAAAAGCTGAATTGGAAGCGGGGAGATTTGAGAGAAGAGAAAGTGGGGGTGGGATCCCGAGATCGGCAGAGGGAAGAGAAAAGGAAGGTTGTTTCGA